>JAQOWZ010000216.1:0-128426 GCA_035578165.1 Stenolophus ochropezus
CAACAATGGATCGTTGCGGACCGATACAAAACAACTTTGGGGAAACAAAGCCGGAACCGAACAGAACTTGTCCTTGTACAATTTTTAAAACCAACAAAATTCGCTAGCGACAGCGCCACTAACAATAAACTACAAAAATATAGAGAAGCGTATATGGCGTTGACATTGGCAAATATGTGTTGTACCTTTGACAATATACGGAGCTGACAACAATTAAAATCTCAAACATACTGCCTACCTAGTCGAGAAGCGACTAAACTAAACAATTAACATGAAGAACAATGAAACTTACGTAAGCAAGATCGTGTGGACATCAGGCTGACTGGGAATGACCTGGACTGCCCACCGTAGAACGACGCAACGGTCGCGACGGCGGCGCGGCGAGTCTCTGCTTGGCTGAGGGGATGACGTCCGTCTCGATCGGCAGAGGGCTTAGCCGGGAGATAGATCGGCAAAGCTCTGAAGTGGCAGTCTTGACGGTGACTACCCTGACGAGGCCGTCTGCTCCTGGATGCAGCTCAGTCACTCGGCCCAGTGCCCATCTACCTGGAGGCAGCTGCGGGTGGTGAACCAGCACTAACTGGCCCACACTGAAGTTGGATCTTTCCCCGCGCTAGCGGGGACGTTGTTGCAGCTGGTGCAGGTACTGCGTTGACCACTTCTTCCAGAAGTGCTGTGTGAGTCGTTGAACGAGCCGCCAGCGGGTCGCCAGGTCGCTGGGCTCGTCGTGGGAATCTGGTTCTGGAACGGTCAGCAATGATGAACCAACCAGGAAGTGCGCTGGGGTCAGAGCGGACAGGTCCGCAGTGTCCGACGAGGGCGGCGTCAGCGGACGGGAATTCAGGCAGGCCTCTACCTGAGCCAGTACTGTAGATAGCTCCTCATACGTAAGGGTCGTCTCACCAATGGTTTTTCGGAGGAGACTCTTTACTGATTTGACTCCGGCCTCCCACAGGCCGCCGAAGTGCGGTGCAGACGGTGGAATGAAGCTCCAACGTGTGCCGGAATCGGACAGGGTAGAAGCTACTTCGTGGTAGAACAGCGACGCCTGATGGAACATGGAGCGCAGCTCTGCGGTGGCACCGACGAACGTCGTGCCGTTGTCGGAAAGCAGCTCGCTACACACTCCTCGGCGTGCAACGAACCGACGGAAGGCCGCCAGGAAGGCCTGGGTAGTCAAGTCGCTCACGACCTCCAGGTGAAGCGCCTTGGTGGAAAGACAGACGAAGAGGGCGATGTAGGCCTTGGTGGAGTGTCGCCCACGACCTGGGGACGGGCGGCACTGGATGGGTCCTGCGTAATCTACTCCTGAACGCAGGAAAGGGCGGCTGGGAGTCACTCTGGCAGCTGGCAGATTTCCCATGAGTTGTTTGCCCATCAGCGGACGACGGCGCCTGCAAGGGATGCAAGTTCGAAGCAGCTTCTTTGTTAGGGCTCGCCCTTGGAGGATCCAGACGTGCTTCTGGAGGAGTGAGTGAGTTAATGCTAAGCCAGCGTGGAGTGCTAATGCGTGCCAATGTAGGACATGTAGCTGGCTTAGCGGAGATGACCTTGGAAGGATAGGCGGGTGTCTTTCGGAATCGGGAAGTCCGGAATTCTCGAGTCTACCGCCCACGCATAGCATGCCATGAGCGTTGAGAAATGGATTTAGACTCACGAGAGGCGAAGTCCTTGGAATGGGTCTAGCGCTTTTCAGTTGCGCTATTTCAGTGGCAAACTTCTCTCTCTGGACATTGCGGATCAGACGGACTCTCGCAGCAGTTAGTTCGAATGTGGTTAGGAAGCCGGTGCATGTCTCTTGCTCTCGATCTTCCAGACCTGCAAGTCTGGAAATTCTTCCTCTCTTGTCGCAGCGGCGGGCGAATCGCATGCACTGGGCTGTTACGCGGAGCGTGCGTGACAGGGAGGAGTACCGCGCTAACAGAGCGAACTCTTCTTCGACTTGGACCGACATGGAGCGGGTTTTCTGGACAGCTTCTTCACCTGGTGAATCGGGTAGCTCTTGTGTTGCGGTCGGCCAATTCTGAGTCGCGTCAGAGAGCCATGGAGGACCGTTTCACCATAGGCGCGAGGTGGAGAGTTCTTCGCAGGCACTCTCTTCTGGGGAGAGCGAGGAAGGAGCGGCGGGAATCTCTTCAAGTTCCCAGAACCGGCAGAGATTGTGATCCAGGTCCTCCTCTACATGGCAATGTAGAGAGGACACGGGAGATGCACCGTCCTCGTCGACGGCTCCGGACAGGACCCAACCTAGAGCTGTGTTGATGGTTACCACCTTGGAGCCTGGGACTGGATACACTCCTGGACGGAGTAGAGGGCCAAAAACGTCGGCTCCAAGCAGTAGGCCAACCTTCTGGTCTCGGTGATAGCATGGATCGGCCAGCTCGAGGTGCAGCAGCAGCTGCGGATCTAAGGGACGGACTCTTCGTTGTGGAACATGAGCCGTCAGACGTGGAAGCACGTAGGCGGATACCTGGTGCTCGGCACCAGGTGCTGCTCTGGATCGGAAGACGACTTTCACTTGTGAGGAGGCCGTGGCAGAGTGCGAGGCCTCGACGCCGACGACCTTGACGTGGGAGCGCCGCCTGGCTAGATTAAGACATTGCACAATGTCTTCAGAGACGGAAGACACCTCGGACCCGGTGTCGAGGAGCGCGCGTGTCTGTACGCGCTGTCCGCTGGGCGAACAGATGGTGACCAGCGCTGTGGTCAGGAGAACCATGGCACGGGATGTGCACTGGTGCGTGGAGTGACTAGAGACCGTGGAGGTATGGAGAGCAGCAGCTCTTTCTGGAGGACTGGCCGAACCTGTAACAGAACTGGATGGGAAAGCGTCGTGCAGCAGCGTGTTGTGCGTCTGGCTGCACTTGGAGCACTTCTTCGTGGATCTACATGCGTTATGCTGGTGGGAACCCAGGCAGTTGAAGCAGAGCCGAAGTCGCTTGACCTCGGACAGACGCTCTTGTGAAGAATTCTCCCGGAACGATGAGCAGGAGAAGTTGGAGTGCGAGTCTCCGCAGAACACGCAGTTCGTGTTCTTGACGCTTGCAGAGACCTGGTGTGAGCGAAGTGGCCGTTATGGAGCGGGCAGGTGGGCTCAGCGGGGCCGACATCTCTAATGCGCGGATACGCATCTCGAAGAAGGCCTCGAGCTGCTTGAGTGTCGGCTGTTCCAACTTGTAGTCCGGGTTCACCAACGTTTGAGTCGCATCTATGGAAGCGAGATGCAACTCCCATGCTCGGCGGGATGCGGAGTCCAGGCGACGGAGGAGTAAGAACACGATGACGTCGTCCCACTTGTCTACAGGTCGCCCTAGCTGCTCGAGCGATCTTATCTCTTCCCGTGCTCGGTCGATCAGGGCCCGCAGGTCGCGTACGGACTCTTTCGAAACCTGGGGCAGGTCGAACAGTGCCGACAGGTGAGCACTTACCAGAACCCGACTGTTCCGGTACCTGGCGCAGACGGCGTCCCAGGCTCCCTGGAAGTTCGCTGCCTTGGTGGCCATGGTACGCACTAGGAGTGCGGCTTCACCTTTCAGTGCTGCCTTGAGGAGGAGCAGCTTCTGGACGTCGGGAACATCGTCACGGTCTATCACGAGACCCTGAGAGGCGTCGTGGAATGCCTCCCATTCCAAGTATGACCCGGAGAACTCCGGCAGGTTTACCTTAGGTAGAGGCGGAAGGGAAGCCTTTGGCGGTTGAACTGGAGCGGCAACTGGAGCTGGCGGAGGTGGCGAAGGACGGAGAGCCTGCAGGATAGCGACACCCGTCAAGTACAAGAGCTCTGTAGCGGAGAAGTGATCTTCAACGAAGTACACCGTAGCTTCTGAGTCCTTTTCTGCTCTAAAAGAGTGGTGGTTAGTCAGGAAGTCATCCCAATGTCTCTGTAGGTTGGCGAGCGCGCTGTCGATCAGCTTGCTTGTCGGAGTTATTTCTTCTTTCGATAGCTGCGTACGGAGTGCCAGCGGTAACTTCCGGATCTGTTCCGTCAACTCTTGCTGGTGGCGCAAGACTTCAGCCATTGTTGAACCTGGTGAAGGTTACGGACGCGAAAACGGAACTGTTTGGCGATGACTTCGAAGTTATCGTGACTCTACACGCAGGTTTGCGAGGTTAGAATTAACAAAGGATGGGTGGATGACACTGGATTAGGATTTGACAGGCTATGCGCATGGACAAGGATTTGACAGGTTTTGCACGTGGTTTTAAGGGCAGAAAAAACTCGGATAATCCGGACAGTATCCGGCTCGAAGGACCAAAAAATGTGCGGGATAACAGGGATGGATACCCAGGATATCGAGTATGGATGATGGTAACAATGGTGAGGTCGTAAATCTCACTTTCACAAAACCACGCGAAAAAAAACACTTATTTATTTACACACAGCACAACCAAAAACTATACAAAATAACAGATATAACAAATGTAAATACTTTACTGGAGCAATACAACAATGGATCGTTGCGGACCGATACAAAACAACTTTGGCGAAACAAAGCCGGAACCGAAGAGAACTTGTCCTTCTACAATTTTTAAAACCAACAAAATTCGCTAGCGACAGCGCCACTAACAATAAACTACAAAAATATAGAGAAGCGTATATGGCGTTGACATTGGCAAATATGTGTTGTACCTTTGGCAATATACGGAGCTGACAACAATTAAAATATCAAACAAATAGGTAAAATCTGACTTTTTTTTAGTAAAAAATTATGTAAATATTTGCTTCCGCGCCGAATTTTATAATTTTTCATCATATTTTATCCATAGTATAGGTCCAAAAGAATGTTTATGAAAGTTTTAACAAAAATATCTATTTCAAAAATAGATAAAATCTGACTTTATTTTTGTAAAGAATCATATAAATATTTGATTCCGCGCCCGAATTTTATAATTTTTCATCATATATTAGCTAAAAGAAAACATTGCAACAAGAAAATTGCTATTTAAAGTATGTTAGGTATTCTAGAATCCAGCCCATGTAGCTTACAATATACAACGTATTCATCAAAAATAGGTAAAATCTGACTTTTATTTTTGTAAAAAATCATATAAATATTTGTTTTCGTGCCCGAATTTTATAATTTTTGATCATATTTTATCCACAGTATAGGTCCAAAAGCATGTTTATGAATGTTTTAACAAAAATATCCATTTCAAGAATAGGTAAAATCTGACTATATTTTTGTAAAAAATCGTATAAATATTTGCTTCCGCGCCCGAATTTTATGATTTTTCATCATAATTTAGGTAAAAGAAAAAATTGCAATAAGAAAATTGCTATTTCAAGTGTGTTAGGTATTCTAGAATCCAGCCCATGTAGCTTACAATATACAATGTATTCATCAAAAATAGGTAAAATCTGACTTTTTTTTTGTAAAAAATCATACTAATATTTGTTTCCGCGGCCGAATTTTATAATTTTTGATCATATTTTATCCACAGTATAGGTCCAAAAGCATGTTTATGAATGTTTTAACAAAAATATCCATTTCAAGAATAGGTAAAATCTGACTTTATTTTTTTAAAAAATCATAGAAATATTTGCTTCCGCGGCCGAATTTTATGATTTTTCATCATAATTTAGGTAAAAGAAAACATTGCAACAAGAAAATTGCTATTTCAAGTGTGGTAGGTATTCTAGAATCCAGCCAATGAAGCTTACAATATACAACGTATTCATGAAAAATAGGTAAAATCTGACTTTATTTTTGTAAAAAATTATATAAATATTTGCTTCCGTGCCCGAATTTTATAATTTTTGATCATATTTTATCCATAGTATAGGTCCAAAAGCATGTTTATGAATGTTTTCACAAAAATATCTATTTCAAAAATAGGTAAAATCTGACTTTATTTTTGTAAAAAATCATATAAATATTTGCTTCCGCGCCCGAATTTTATGATTTTTCATCATATTTTAGCTAAAAGAAAACATTGCAACAAGAAAATTGCTATTTCAAATGTGTTAGGTATTCTAGAATCCAGCCCATGTAGCTTACAATATACAACGTATTCATCAAAAATATGTGAAATCTGACTTTTTTTTTGTAAAAAAACATATAAATATTTACTTCCGCGCCCGAATTTTATAATTTTTCATCATATTTTATCCACAGTATAGGTCCAAAAGCATGTTTATGAATGTTTTAACAAAAATATCCATTTCAAGAATAGGTAAAATCTGACTTTATTTTTGTAAAAAATCATATAAATATTTGCTTCCGCGCCCGAATTTTATGATTTTTCATCATAATTTAGGTAAAAGTAAACAATGCAACAAGAAAATAGCTATTTCAAGTGTGGTAGGTGTTCTAGAATCCAGCCCATGTAGCTTACAATATACAACGTATTCATCAAAAATAGGTAAAATCTGACTTTTTTATGTAAAAAATCATATAAATATTTGTTTCCGCGCCCGAATTTTATAATTTTTGATCATATTTTATTCGCAGTATAGGTCCAAAAGCATGTTTATGAATGTTTTAACAAAAATATCCATTTCAAGAACAAGTAAATTCTGACTTTATTTTTGTAAAAAATCATATAAATATTTGCTTCCGCGCCCGAATTTTATGATTTTTCATCATAATTTAGGTAAAAGAAAACATTGCAACAAGAAAATTGCTATTTCAAGTGTGGTAGGTATTCTAGAATCCAGCCAATGAAGCTTACAATATACAACGTATTCATTAAAATTAGTTAAAATCTGACTATATTTTTGTAAAAAATCATATAAATATTTGCTTCCGCGCCCGAATTTTATGATTTTTCATCATATTTTAGCTAAAAGAAAACATTGCAACAAGAAAATTGCTATTTCAAATGTGTTAGGTATTCTAGAATCCAGCCCATGTAGCTTACAATATACAACGTATTCATCAAAAATAGGTAAAATCTGACTTTTTTTTTGTAAAAAATCATATAAATATTTGCTTCCGCGCCCGAATTTTATGATTTTTCATCATAATTTAGGTAAAAGAAAACATTGCAACAAGAAAACTGCTATTTCAAGTGTGGTAGGTATTCTAGAATCCAGCCAATGAAGCTTACAATATACAACGTATTCATCAAAAATAGGAAAATCTGACTTTATTTTTGTAAAAAATTATATAAATATTTGCTTTCGCGCCCGAATTTTATAATTTTTGATCATATTTTATTCACAGTATAGGTCCAAAAGCATGTTTATGAATGTTTTAACAAAAATATCCATTTCAAAAATAGGTAAAATCTGACTATATTTTTGTAAAAAATCATATAAGTATTTGCTTCCTCGCCCGAAATTTATGATTTTTCATCATATTTTAGCTAAAAGAAAACATTGCAACAAGAAAATTGCTATTTCAAATGTGTTAGGTATTCTAGAATCCAGCCCATGTAGCTTACAATATACAACGTATTCATCAAAAATAGGTAAAAACTGACTTTTTTTTTGTAAAAAATTATATAAATATTTGCGTCCGCGCCTAAGTTTTATAATTTTTCATCATATTTTATCCACAGTATAGGTCCAAAAGCATTTTTATGAATGTTTTAAAAAAATATCCATTACAAGAATAGATAAAATCTGACTTTATTTTTGTAAAAAATGATATAAATATTTGCTTCCGCGCTCGAATTTTATGATTTTTCATCATAATTTAGGTAAAAGAAAACATTGCAACAAGAAAATTGCTATTTTAAGTGTGGTAGGTATTCTAGAATCCAGCCAATGAAGCTTACAATATACAACGTATTCATCAAAAATAGGTAAAATCCGAATTTATTTTTGTAAAAAATTGTATAAATATTTGCTTCCGCGTTCGAATTTTATAATTTTTTATCATATTTTATCCATAGTATAGGTCCAAAAGCATGTTTATGAATGTTTTAACAAAAATATCCATTTCAAGAATAGGTAAAATCTGACTTTATTTTTATAAAAAATTCATATAAATATTTGCTTTAGCGCCCGAATTTTATAATTCTTCATCATATTTTAGCTAAAAGAAAACATTGCAACAAGAAAATTGCTATTTCAGGTGTGGTAGGTATTCTAGAATCCAGCCCATGTAGCTTACAATATACAACGTATTCATTAAAATGACACCCGAAAATTAAATGTTTATTATCTGATTGGTACCACGTTTTGGTCACTTTTGCATGTGCAATGCTTAAAACCATCCATATTATAGATCCTAAAGCATGAATATGAATGTATTAACAAAAATATCCATTTCAAGAATAGGTAAAATCTAAATTATTTTTGTAAAAAATCATATAAATATTTGCTTCCGCGCCCAATTTTTATAATTCTTTATCGTATTTTAGCTAAAAGAAAACATTGCAACAAGAAAATTGCTATTTCAAGTGTGGTAAGTATTCTAGATTCCAGCCCATGTAGCTTAAAATATACAACGTATTTATCAAGAATAGGTAAAGTCTGACTTTATTTTAGAAAAAAATCATAAAAATATTTTCTTCCGCGCCCAAATTTTATTATTCTTTTTTATATTTTAGCTAAAAGAAAACATTGCACCAAGAAAATTGCTATTTCAGGTGTGGTAGGTATTCTAGAATCCAGCCCATGTAGCTTACAATATACAACGTATTCATTAAAATGACACCCGAAAATTAAATGTTTATTATCTGATTGGTACCACGTTTTGGTCACTTTTGCATGTGCAATGCTTAAAACCATCCATTTTATAGATCCTAAAGCATGAATATGAATTTATTAACAAAAATATCCATTTCAAGAATAGGTAAAATCTGACTTTATTTTTGTAAAAAATCATATAAATATTTGCTTCCGCGCACAATTTTTATAGTTCTTCATCATATTTTAGCTAAAAGAAAACATTGCAACAAGAAATTTGCTATTTCAAGTGTGGTAAGTATTCTAGATTCCAGCCTATGTAGCTTAAAATATACAACGTATTTATCAAGAATAGGTAAAGTCTGACTTTATTTTTGTAAAAAATCATATAAATAGTTGCTTTCGCGCCCGAATTTTATAATTCTTCATCATATTTTAGCTAAAAGAAAACATTGCAACAAGAAAATTGATATTTCAAGTGTGGTAGGTATTCTAGAATGCAGCCCATGCAGCTTACAATATACAACGTATTCATCAAGAATAGGTAAAATCTGACTTTATTTTAGAAAAAAATCATAAAAATATTTTCTTCCGCGCCCAAATTTTATAATTCTTTTTCATATTTTAGCTAAAAGAAAACATTGCAACAAGAAAATTGCTATTTCAAGTCTGGTAGGTATTCGAGAAACCAGCCCATGTAGCTTACAATATACAACGTATTCATTAAAATGACACTTGAAAATTGAATGTTTATTATCTGATTGTTACCACGTTTTGGTCACTTTTGCATGTCCAATGTTAAAATTATCCATAGTATAGATCCTAAAGCATGAATATGAATGTTTTAACAAAAATATCCATTTCAAGAATAGGTAAAATCTGACTTTATTTTGTAAAAAATCATATAAATATTTGCTTCCGCGCCCGAATTTTATAATTCTTCATCATATTTTAGCTAAGAGAAAACATTGCAACAAGAAAATTGCTATTTCATGTGTGGTAAGTATTTTAGAATCCAGCCCATGTAGTTTACAGTATACAACGTATTCATTCAAATGACACCCGAAAATTGAACGTTTATTATCTGATTGGTACCATGTTTTGGTCACTTTTGCATGTCCAATGCTTAAAACCATCCATAGTATAGATCCTAAAGCATGAATATGAATGTTTTACCAAAAATATCCATTTCAAGAACCGGTAAAATCTGACTTTATTTTTGTAAAAAATCATATAAATAATTGCTTCCGAGCCCGAATTTTATAATTCTTCATCATATTTTAGCTATATGAAAACATTGCAACACGAAAATTGCTATTTCAAGTGTTGTAGGTATTCTAGAATCCAGACCGTGTAGCTTACAATATACAACGTATTCATCAAGAATAGGTAAAATCCGACTTTACTTTGGAAAAAATCATATAAATATTTGCTTCCGCGCCCGATTTTTATAATTCTTCAACATATTTTAGCTAAAAGAAAACATTGCAATTAAAAAATTGCTATTTCAAGTGTGGTCGGTATTCTAGAATCCAGCCCATGTAGCTTACAATACAAGGTGAATACTGAAAACCTTGACATGGGGAAATAAAATGGGAAAACAGTTTATTGCTGTTTCCATCTGTCCCGCTAAATAAAATCGGATGTATGTGGTATCATTAGTTAGATTACTTAATTTTGCATCTAATAAAACTAAATGTTGTGTAATAAGGCCTTTTCTAAATGAAATATTTGATAAAATAAATTGTTTTTTAAAGGGTATCTTTCATATTTTCAAATAAGAAACGTCAAAAACAAAATGCTCCATAGCCGAGTGGATACGAGGGCTGTTTCATAACATAAATAATCTACAAGACCTGGTTCGAGACCACCTCGGCCCTATTTTTTTTTAATTAAATTATGCTTAAAATATAATAATTATATTACCAAAAACTAAATTCGAATTAATTGTTAAGTTTGACAGACAGCAAATAATAATTCTATTAAATATTTGGATTTTTTTATTTATAAAAATATGAATATTGCTATTTTATTAAAATACTCTGATATAATAAAGATATTTTAAGCATAATTTAATTAAAAAAAAGTAGGGCTGAGCTGGTCTCGAACCAGGTCTTGTAGATTATTTATGTTATGAAACAGCCCTCGTATCCACTCGGCTATGGAGCATTTTGTTTTTGACATTTCTTATTTGAAAATATGAAGGATAACCTTCAAAATACAATTTATTTTATCAAATATTTCATTTAGAAAAGGCCTTAATACACAACATTTAGTTTTATTAGATGCAAAATTAAGTAATCTAACTAATGATACCACATACATCCGATTTTATTTAGCGGGACAGATGGAAACAGCAAAAAACTGTTTTCCCATGTTATTTCCCCATGTCAAGGTTTTCAGTATTCACCCTGTATACAACGTATCCATTAAAATGGCACCCGAATATTGATTGTTTATTTTCTTATTGGTACCACGTTTTAGTCACTTTTGCATGTCCAATGTTCAAATCCATCCATAGTATAGATCCTAAAGCATGAATATGAATGTTTTAACAAAAAAAGCCATTTAAAAAATAGGTAAAATCTGACTTTATATTTGTAAAAAATCATATTAATATTTGCTTCCACGCCCAAATTTTATAATTCTTCAGCACATTGTAGCTAAAAGAAAACATTGCAACAAGAAAATTGCCATTTCAAGTGTGGTAGGTATTCAAGAATCCAGCCCATGTAGCTTACAATATACAACGTATTCATCAAGAAAAGGTTAAATCTGACTTTATTTTTGTGAAAAATCATATAAATGTTTGCTTCCGCGCCCGAATTTAATATTTCTTTATCATACTTTAGCTAAAGGAAAACATTGCAACAAAAAAATTGCTATTTCATGTGTGGTAGGTATTCTAGAGTCCAGCCCATGTATGTTACAATATACAACGTATACATCAAGAATAGGTCAAATCTGACTTTATTTTTGTAACAAATCATATAAATACTTGCTTAAGCCCTTGAATTTTATAATTCTTCATTATATTTGAGCTAAATGAAAACATTGCAACAAGAAAATTGCTACTTCAAGCGTGGTAGGTATTCCAGAAACCAGCCCATGTAGCTTACAATATACAACGTATTCATCAAGAAAAGTTAAAATCTGACTTCATTTTTGTAAAAAATCATATAAATATTTGCTTCTGAGCCCGAATTTCATAATTCTTCATCATATTTTAGCAAAAAGTAAAAATTGCAACAAGAAAATTGCTACTTCAAGTGTGGTAGTTATTCCAGAATCCAGCCCATGTAGCTTACAATATACAATGTATTCATCAAGAAAAGTTAAAATCTGACTTTATTTTTGTAAAAAATCATATAAATATTTGCCTCTGAGCCCGAATTTTATAAATCTTCATCATATTTTAGCTAAAAGTAAAAATTGCAACAAAAAAATTGCTATTTCAATTGTGGTAAGTATTCTAGAATCCATCCCATGTAGCTTATAACATACAACGTATTTATCCAGAATAGGTAAAATCTGACTTTATTTTTGTAAAAAATCATATAAATATTTGCTTCCGCGCCTGAATTTTATAATTCTTTATCATATTTTAGCTAAAAGAAAACATTGCAATAAGAAAATTGCAATATTAAGTGTGTTAGTTATTCTAGATTCCATCCCATGTAGCATACAATATACAACGTATTCATTAAAATGACACCCGAAAATTGAATGTTTATTATCTGATTGGTACCACGTTTTGGTCACTTTCGCATATCTAATGCTAAAATTATCCATAGTATAGATCTTAAAGCATGAATATGAATGTTTTAACAAAAATATCCATTTCAAGAATAGGTAATATCTGCCATTATTTTTGTAAAAAAACATTTAAATATTTGCTTTCGCGCCCGAATTTTATAATTCTTCATCATATTTTAGCTAAAAGAAAACATTGCAACAAGAAAATTGCTATTTCAAGTGTGGTAGGTATTCCAGAATCCAGCCCATGTAGCTTACATTATACAAGGTATTCATTAAAATGACACCCGAAAATTGAATGTTTATTATCTGATTGGTACCACGTTTTAGTCACTTTTGCATGTCCAATGCTTAAAACAATCCATAGTATACATCCTAAAGCATGAATATGAATGTATTAACAAAAATATCCATTTCAAGAATAGGTAAAATCTCACTTTATTTTTATAAAAAATCATATAAATATTTGCTTCCGCGCCCGAATTTTATAATTTTTCATTATATTTTAGTTAAAAGAAAACATTGCAAAAAGAAAATTGCTATTTCAAGTGTAGTAGGTATTCTAGAATCCAGCCCATGTCAAGTCGACGCCAGCCTCTTCATTAACGATATTTGACCTGAAAAACAAGCTCCACGTACTCCTAACCTAGCTCCAGCTAGCTCCAATAAAATTAAGGCTAGCACCTAACCGGTCAAAAAGTTATAAACAAACAAAAAAAAATTCTATCCCCGACTTTGCGTTATTTTATTTTTAGAAAGACACCATTGAATTTAGCACCAGCAAGCTCCATTGAAAAATTAAACAATATTATAATTTTTAAAAACATATGGCAAGTTCAATTCGGGGGGGGGGGGTGGCAGATCGATGTTAACCCCCTTATGGTGGAGGTTTGATTTCAAATGCAAGCTCCAGATGCATCAGAGCTAGCACCAGCTAGCTTCAGTAATAACTAACCTAGCACCACCTTAATAAGGTTGTGGGAGCCTAATACATGTCTGCCCCCCATTTTACGAATTTACATTTCAAAAGCTAGCTCCACATGCATCAGAGCTAGCACCAGCTAGCCCTAGTAATAACTAACCTAGCACCACCTTAATAAGGGTATGGGAGCCTAATACATGTCAGTTCCCCATTATACGAAATTACAGTTCAAAAGCTAGCTCCAGACGCAATACTATAAATTTATATTTATTGAATACATAAAACATTTGGTCACATTTGCTTGAAGGAAATTTTATTTCCCATATTAAGCATCCATGGCCCGCGTTTTGATTTATACGCTGTAATTGCAAACAAAATTAGGGAAAATATATTCAGTAAGAAAGTTTATTCTATATTTTGCTTATTAGAATTAGAGCCGGTATTACCACCTCTGGTTAAAGTGCCGGTTACCTTAACCGTCGGTTAATAGAAAAATATCGCATCGAAATAGTAAATAACGTACATTTTTGACAATTTACATTATATTTTCGATATGCGATATTTATCTCTTAACCGATGGTTAAGGTAACCGGCACTTTAACCAGAGATGAAAAAACTGGCCCTTAATATATTTTTTTAAATAAAATTCAAACTGATAATTAAACACCACAGACCATCTATACTGCTGACCGGACAATACGTGTTATTTTTTAAAATTTAGCTCCTACCGATGTATCAATTAAACTAATGAGCAAAATAGGTCGGTAACAGCGGGATATTTAAACTGGTTCCTGGGAGTACTACGGATACATATACCGTGTACCGTGTTTACCACGGAAATGTTGACATAGGCGATTACCACGTTAGATTTAAAATTAGTTCATAATGCTTTTCCGGATATATATAAGGACAACTATATTTCTTGGTTTACTTACTTCAAATAAAATTACATTAATTTACTTAGTAATAATGTGGGTTTAAAGCATATTTAAATAAAAATTCATTAAAACAAAATATTATTTGACAGAAGTGTTTTCTAGATTTTGTTGTAATGTTTGACATTAGTGAATTATAATTTATAAATTAATTATGTTTAAAAATATTTTTATGAGAATAAATTATATTTTAACCAGAAAATTTATATGAAAATGTACTATTAGAAACAAATAAAAAAATTGGAGACACGAAGGATCGAACTTGAGGTTATGAGAAATATTAAAACAAAACGTATCTGCACTTCTGTCAAACTAAATTTTGTTTTATTCAATTTTTATTATCTGAAATAGGTAATTCTAAGAATATAATGTAATTAGCCGAAAAAAGGATGTGCCAAATTTGAATTTAACATGGTAAACGATCATGTCAACATTTCCATAAGACGCACGGTATAATAATTATAAATACATTTCAAATAAAAGAAAAATGAAAGTTTAAATATCATTTTATTTATTCAAATCAATAAATCCAATCTATTCATGTTTCGTTGCTATTTGTGTCTTAAAATAATGTACGGAGTTCTTCTACTGCTAGTGAGTTGGTTATACATTCTTCGTACACACAGCGGATAATCTATTAAATAAATAAACAATTAAAATGTATGATGACGTTGTTTACATTTTGTAAATTAATTTGAATATCATAAAATTTTGAAACTTACTTGACTCATGATAAAATTCATTAAAGTGTCAGGGGATGCTAAACAGGTATAGTTCATGTCACGTAAGAAAAAAACTGGCACTTCAAAAAACGAAAGAAAAACCGAAAACCATTATATCTGCTATCTCTGTCCTACACAATGTGTAAGACAGAGACAGTAAATATTTTGCTAGTCTGTTTTTCCTTCGTTTTTTGAAGTGCCATTTTTTTCTTACGTGACATGAACTATAGTAATTTATAATTTACTGACATTTTTATGTTTCAACCTGCAGTTAAGGATAATGGCACCTAATTTAAAGAAATTGATTAAAACACACAGCAGACATACGAAATATTTTATTACTATTGGTACAAACACAACGCTCGATATTAACAAACCTATGTAATACATGATGTGTCAGGTATTTGGGGACAATAGTAATAGATTTTATCCAAACAATATTTTTTTTTACATATCAATACGGCGGTCAAATACATATTTTAAAGCTTAATATTATATTTATATATATTATATATATATATATATATATATATATATATATATATATATATATATATAAGTTAAAATTATTGAAACAACAACCAAGTTTTTAAAAATTTATTTTAAAATTTAAAGCGGATCACAACTGTTCTGTTTGGATGCCAGATACATTCTAATTCTAAAGTTAACGTCTAAAATACAGTTTCTCACAAAGGAAGCTGATATTGCAGATTCTCATATTCCGTAGGAAATATGAAATAAGAATCTGAAATGTGGAGTGACTTATGAGAATAGTAACATAACTCCTTCCCCCTTAAGTTAAATATTATTTAAACAATTTATGTTTGAATAATATTTGTTGAATTTTGTTCATTGTCAGCTCCCTTGTTACAATATTTCTTAAATAATTTCCTTATGATAATTATTAATATTATAATTAAAACAATACTTATAACTACACTATTGAAAATAGAGTGTGAGCTATCATTAATTTCTCTTATAGGTTTTATAGGTTTTATAGTTATTAGTTCTAAATTTTGTAATTTCTCGAATGTTCTAATAGTAGGAAGAAATTCGTGTTTATTGCGATCTACTTTTAAAATTTATCATTTTTCCAAAACTAAAAGAATATTTCTCATTTACATTATTGATTTTACAATTATGTGTGAAAAATATACCACGTAAATTTTTATTAATTATTTCGCTCTCACATTCTATTTTATATTCTCCTTTAAATGGAGATATTATATACTTAATATTAGTAAAATCTATCTTTATAATATACTTATGCTTTTCATGAATGACTTGCTTACAGTGAGTATTTAATTTATTAAAATATGTATCAGACAGACAATTTTCGTTAATATTATTAATTTCCTTACAGATATATAGTCTATCATTTATATAAATGCAATGTTCTAATTTATAAACTTCTTTATTAACAATTGAATAGAAGCCAGAGGGAATATTTAACGTTATTAAATTCTCATTTTTTATTGTAGGAATACGAGTAACTTGACGAATATTAGTTCTTTGTTCCAGAATAGGAATCTTAATTAGAATTTCCAATTGTGTATTAAGATAACAGACTGTTTTCAAAATTTTGTTATTCATGTAATTTTCTTGTAGCAATGATTTTATTGGTTCTTTGGTGTGTCTGTTCATGTAATGATTTATTTCTTTACGAGAAATTAATCCGAAGTATAGTGTATTTAGACTGCAGAAAGAAAGAGTTTCTTCGATTTGCAAAAGTGCTAAATAAATTTGATTACTCAAGGTTAATAAATTTTGAAATAATTGATGTATAGCTATTATGTCCATTTCATTATAAATTTGTTTCATCGCTATATTCATTAATTTTAATTCTTGTTCTATTAGTAAATTAGTTTTATTCATCAATTGTATTTGTGTGTTAAATTGTTTAGTGAAATTTTGATTAATTTCGATTTGTTCATTTATACTACTTATTATATTTCCTTGATTACTTCTTATTTTGTTAATTATTTTATCATAATTTTCTCTATCTTCTTGATCCAAAAGACCGGTTATACTTTTTACCACGGTACCGAGTCCGTTTATAAGGCCTCTTTTAACCCTGTTGGGTTTTTGAATAATATGGATTTTCATTTCGATATTGTTAATGGAGTTATCCAATAAAGTTTTATCATTTTCATAATATGTAGTTAGGTTATCCATTTGAGTATACAAGTCATTTTTATAGCTAATTAAATTATTATAATTATTATTAATATTATTAAATGATATGTTAGCATAAATATAATTATAATTATTAATAATATATGCATTACCTAAATTAATTATGTTAATTCCGGCATTCTCGGTTACGTTGAGGAAGTGTTCTCCCCGTGACCCTTCGATATTACAATATCTGAAATTATACGAGGTTTCTTTAGTTGATCTATTTTAGTTTTTATATTTTTAGTTGTTATAATTTGTCCGCGTTCAGGAATTATTTCTTTTAAAATTTGTTTTTTATATTTAGGCTTCTCTACCTTTCCGCTATTTCGTTTATGTTGCTTAATATAGACAGTTTGAGGGATTTCTACGTTCATTTTTATGGGTCCGCTATACTTTTCCTTTTTATGTATAATATTTTGTTTAATCTGTTTAAACAATTCTTCCATTATACGCGAATGTTTAATATTATATTCCTCAATCACTACTTCTTCTGGTTGACATATTTGGTTATTGTTTATGTGACCCAAAAGGATCTGGAAGGGTGAATTTTTTGTTGAAGAATGTATACTATTATTATATGCAATTAAACTATAGATTACTTTCTCTTTTAAAGGTAAGGATTTGAAATTTGGTTCATTATTTAAAATTCGAATAGTTTCAATTAGAGAGCTATGAAATCGTTCTATATTTCCATTTGCTTTCGGATTATTGGTACTAGTAATATGTAATGTTATATTTCTATTGAGTAAAAATTCTGTTAATAATTTGTTATTGAATTCTGTTCCTTTATCGGTTATTACCTTTTCGGGTAAGCCAAAATGTGAGAAAAATTTAATTAATTTAGATATGATAGTAATTGAATTTTGATCTTTAATTTTATATGCCTGTGCGAATTTCGAAAAGCTGTCAATGATAGTAAGAAATTTCTGTTTTTCTAATGATAAAATATCTAAATGAATTATTTGTAGTGGTTTATCTGCAGTTGGAGTTAGAATATTAGGAACTTGGATCGGTCTTCTTTCGTACTTATTTTTTAAACAGGTTTCACATTTATTTATGAAATTTTGAATCTCTTTTATCATGTTAGGGAAGTAATAAATTGATTTTAATTTAGCATATGTTTCAGAAATTCCTTTATGAATAGATTTTCCTTCGTGGTAGTTTCTTATTATCATTAATTGTTCATCTCTATCTTGGACATCACCAAGTAAATTTGTACATTGTATGAATTTGTAAAATCCAGCTTTGAAATAGGTTTGTAAAACAGTATTAAAGTTTAATTTGAATGTTTCAGGAATTAAACAATGATAATTTACATGAGGCTGACAATAAGTTTTTATAAATTCTAAAATAGCTTTATTGGAGTTAATTTTGTTAAGGTACAAATATATTCGTTGTTTTGTGTCAAATAATTTTTCTATGTCAACGGAATTTCGATCAGATTCTTTTACAATAATTTGGTTATAGCCGTAGTTTATTGGACCGTCTAAATATGAGAGTCCATTAATGGGGCGTTGATCGTCCGAATGAATTGTAACTGAGTCCGTATCTGAGTGTTCTACTTGGAGTGACTGGTTATCATTGTCCTTATCATTCTCATTATTCATCACTTCTTGGGTTACGATTAATTCATGAATATTAATTTTGATATGAGAATTTTCAAATGTTTCCTTTAATAAATTTTCTATTGTTGACCAGTTCTTTTTATCGTGTCCCGAAAAAATTTTTGGCATTTTAATTTCGTAAATATCGTTTTCAATAAGATACTCTAATAATTTATTTAAACAATTTTTTATTTTTGCTAAAGACGGTTTAGAATTATAGTTATCTTTTGTTATTAAATGAATTATAATTTGATTATTATAATTTTGAATAGCTATTTTATTATCAATAATTTTGATTTTATCCTGTAATTGTTTTGTTTTATATAAATTATTTACTTGTAAGGCAAATCCTTGCGACATGTGAAAATCCTTTGAGATACAGTGAACCAGCGGTAATTTATTTTCAAAAATATCTTCGCTTTTATAAATGATTTCGAAATCTGGTTTTATTCTGGAAAGCGCATCAGCAACATAATTTTGTTTTCCCTGTTTATACTCTATGGAATAATCATATTCTTTTAATTTCAACTTCCACCGGATTAATTTTTGATTAGGTTCCTTTAATGATTCTAGCCAAGTCAAAGGTTTGTGGTCGGTGAAAATTTTGAATTTTCTACCATACAAATACGTCCTAAACTGTTTCGTCGCCCACACAATAGCTAACAATTCTTTTTCTATTGCAGCATAATTTTCTTCATGATTATTCAGAGTCCGAGAAGCGTACGCAATGGGAAGATCTTTGCCATTTTTTTTTGTGATAAAACAGCACCTAATGCGTAATCACTCGCGCCTGGGGTTAAAATAAAATCGTGATTAAAATTTGGGTATTGTAGAATCGGGCTGTTAATAAGAAGAGATTTACATTTTTCAAATCATTGCTGATACTCTTTACTTTCATAGATAATTTTGCTATTTTTCTTTAGACAATTTGTGAATGGTTTTGTTATTCGGGCAAAATCCTGTATAAAACGCCTATAATAACCTAATAAGCCTAAAAATGATTTTATTTGCTTAGTCGTTTTTGGTAGTGGAAAATTTTGTACAGCTCTTATTTTTTCCGGGTTTGGCTTAATGCCGTTTGTTGTTATGATATGCCCCAGATAGCCTACTTCTTTCCGCAGAAATTCACATTTATTTAGTTGAATTTTTAGATTTGCCTCACGCAATAAGTTAAATATTAATTTTAAATTTTGTATATGCTCCTGAAGTGACGAACCTAATACAATAATGTCATCCAAGTAGACATAACAAATTTTGTTAATTACGTCTGTCAGAACAAAATTCATTAGTCTTTGAAACGTCGCGGGGGCGTTCTTTAGGCCGAATGGCATGCGTTTATATTCAAAATGACCTTTTTCAGTGGAGAATGCTGTCTTTTCTGTGTCATTGGGATCCATTTCGATTTGGTGGAATCCACTAGTGAGATCGAGAGTAGTGAAATATGCAGATGTACCAAGTTTATTTAAAATTTCAGTTATGTCAGGTATGGGAAACCGATCATCGACAGTTTTTTCATTTAATTTTCTAAAATCGTTTACAATGCGGATCTTTTTTATACCGGAGGCGTCTGGTTTCTTTTCAACCACCCAAATGGGACTGTTCCACGGTGAATAGCTGTGTTGTATAATACCATCCTGTAGTAATTTATCAACTTCCTCCTCTACTTGTTTTTTATAAATTTCGGGGAATTTATAATTTTTAGCATAACACGGAATATCATCGGTTGTTAAGATTTTGTGTTTTATTTTAGATGTGAATGTCAGTTTCTCGTTTTCTAAAATGGTCAGATCCTTATATTGATTTAATACTTTAGTTAATTCGTTTAATTCTTCCCGATTTAAATGTTCGTATCTTATTTTTAATGTGTTTAATATTTCTGTATTAAAGACTGGTTTAGACTTTTCATTAAAATAGTTAAATTTATGTTTATTGTTTAATAGTTTTATTTCTTCTTTATTTAAATTAATTTGTGCTTGCAATAATTTTAAAGCGTTGAAACCAAGTAAGATATGAAATGATTTGTGGAAATTATATAAATAACATTTAATATTTTTAGTTTTATATTTAATAAATGTGTATTCCGATCCTTCTGACTCTCCGTTCATCATTTGAATTTTGAAGTGGTCTTTAAATATTTTTAATTTTGCTCTATTTTTATAAACGTAGCTTTTATTTATAAAATTTTGGGATGATCCAGTATCGATAAGAATAAATAAGTCTTGTAGTTTAATGTATGGCAATTTTGAAATCATATTAATAGCTAAGGATTCAAGTTGAGACACGGGTCTATGTGAAAATTTTCATTCTCGTTTGATACATTGCAATTTTCCTCGTTTGTGTATTCTGTATTGTCTTCTAATTCGTCCGGATTTTCTGGATCGAATTCATCGTAATTTTCTACATTATTAATTTCTTCCGAAATAAAATTTGGTCTTCCCGTAGGTTTAAAATAATTTGGGTTTGGTCTAAACGAGCGAGTTGAAATTGACATTGGTGTAGGTTGTGATGAGCGTTGAATTTTAATTGGTTGTGACGGGAATTTGGATGGGCCGGGTTGAGATTGGTATGTTGATTGCTGTTGCGTTGGCCTATTTTGAGGATATTTCACCATGGGAGATGTGTGCTGTCTGGGTTGAGTGTTTGTCGCGCTAGAGTTATGTTGAGTTGTATTTATTTTAAAATATTGAAAATTGTTTGTAATTAAGTTATTAATTTCATCCAAAGTGGACGGATTTCTTGCTGCTAATTGAGATTTAAAAGGTTCTTTACAATTTCTTATAAAACATTGTGTCGCAAATTTATGGCCAAACCTTTTGAAATCTTGTACTTATTGCGCACAATATTTATTTTCGATGTTATTGACATAAAGTAGAAATAAATCATTGTACCTTTTTAGAAAATCGAAGATTGATTCTTTAGTCTATTGTAATTGACACAATTCAATCATCAAAGTACATTCATTCCTTTTGTCTTGGTATTGTGAAATTAAAAAGTCTTTTAAGTCTTTCCATGTTTGAATGGATGGACAGGTTGTTAAATATTCACTAGCTTTTCCAGTTATTTTCTTTTTAATAGTTATAAGTGTTAGTGATTTAGTTATTTCAGATGGATTTGTTTGATTTATAATTTCTAAAATTTCCTCGGTAGATTTTATAAAATGGGATAGGGTTTTCTTTTCTCCATTATATTCAGGGATTAAATCTACTATTCTTAACACACTGGTGTCAAGATTAGCCAGAACACCTGGTATAGTTACCGGGGGAGTCATTCTGGTGGTATTATTAATATTTTAGGTATTTAGTGAATTAATTAATTGGTCAATTTTGACTGCACTAATTATTTAACAATTTTTTCAATAAATAAAAGTTTACTTACAATAAAAGTAAGGGTAAGAACTTCATGGGGCTGCTTGTTGCTGAGGGGGATGGGACTGGGGGCGTTGAGCTGCCGGACCAGGAGAATGCTCGTACAGAACTGCAGATGATCACCTTCAACGAGTTGTACCTCTGGAGGCCCTCGGATGATCGCCAATCTGGTTGTATCGCCTGTGGTTGCTGACCCGTAGGTTGATTCCTCAGGATTGCAGGTTTTGCACTTGCCGTTGGAGATTTATTTTAAAATTGGAGTTGTTAAGTAAATGGTTGAAACCAACGATTTGCACACTTTAACGAATTGATTCTTATTGAATTTCGATGTAGCAAACCTCTTAACTATCCTACCGACTGCGCCAGTTAAGATTATTGAAACAACAACCAAGTTTTTAAAAATTTATTTTAAAATTTAAAGCGGATTACAACTGTTCTGTTTGGATGCCAGATACATTCTAATTCTAATGTTAACGTCTAAAATACAGTTTCTCACAAAGGAAGCTGATATTGCAGATTCCGTAGGAAATATGAAATAAGAATCTGAAATGTGGTGTGACTTATGAGAATAGTAACATAACTTATATATATATATATATATATATATATATATATATATATATATATGTATATATATTATAAAACGTACGATGAAATTTTGAAACTAATTTTTAAATAAATTGGGAAAAAATGTTTTAAAACTTTTATTTCAAACATTACAGATTCTTATGGTATTCATAATTATTGAAAATTTGTTTCAAAGCTTAAGCTCTTATTATTTATTTAAATATTTTTATTTTTTATTTTGATTGAAAATCATTTTTATAAAATTTTTTTTTTTTTTTTTTTTTTTTTTTTTTTTTTTTTTTTTTTTTTTTTTTTTTTTTTTCACAGTAGGAAGGATCAGTGGAAATATTTTAATTTGGAGAATTGAAGGCCTTGGTGATCCATTTTGAATTTTTATTTTCGAATGTTAGGACGTTTCGAACCTTAGTGGTTCATCTTCAGCTAATTTAGAATTATTTTAAACAAATGTTGATTAAATCAATGTAAAATACAATATGTTATACTTAGACTAACATATTGTATTTTACATTGATTTAATCAACATTTGTTTAAAATAATTCTAAATTAGCTGAAGATGAACCACTAAGGTTCGAAACGTCCTAACATTCGAAAATAAAAATTCAAAATGGATCACCAAGGCCTTCAATTCTCCAAATTAAAACATTTTTATAAAACTAATAATAGCTTATGAATGCAGAACAAAACCGTAATTTTCAATTTTAAAATTTAAAAAATATTTCTCTGAATAAAATAAGTTATCATTTAGCCCAAGAACATACCTGATACATCCTGTATTTTAATATAAAAACTTAACAAAAGTCTCATTATATAAGCTGATTTGGTAATCTAACAAATAAAAACATATTTATATGTGATAAGAAAACAACATAAGTCACAAGATATAGTAATAAAAAAATACTTATATAAATACGAAATGACCAAGCGGAATCTGTTAAAACTTTATGGTCTGATTATCAAAAGTTACTGTACAGTGGACTTATGGAAAAAAAGCAAGAAAATACAAATAAAATGACACGAAACTTTTTCCGTCCGATGCATTATATTTTATGATGTAACGCAAAATAAAATTTTTAATTTCTGACATCTGACCGGGCTCGGTAACTTTTGAAAATCATTAACCAAGTTTTCCAGGTATTCTTCCCGTGATAGTCTGCATCTAGGATTTTTATTTAGTAAAGAACAAACCATAACAATTGACTATAGTAAAGGGTGAAACATAATCTTTTTTTACTTTTAAATCATTATATAGTTCCCATTTTCCTTTATGCCTCAAAGTATAAGTTACGAAATGGCCGACAGAACTTAAATTGCGCATGCCTTCATAACCTATTTCTCCTCTCAACAGATAAGTATCATCATTAATATGTAATTTACTTTGAATTGACATTAAACTAGTGGTAATCTCACAAGTATGTGTTACACAATTAAGTGGTTCAATAAATATGTCATTATTGATATTAACAGTTTTTTCTAAATATTTACTTTTACACAGCTGACAGATTTGCCGAATATTAGTTTTTTCAACATATTCATTTACACTATTTTGTAAGCAAGATATGTCATCAAGAGGAAATGATATAAATTTTAAATATTCCACTTCTTCATTTTGGCAGTTTATGCATTTATAATTCTTGGTACCCATGTTGATGCCAATGAATACATTGGAAAGAATATTTGGTAGAGTATCTTCACAAGCAACTTCCCAAATATTTTCTAATAACTTGTTAATTCGTCCTTCGGAGTATAAAATTTGCGCTCGTAATTTATACACGTGAGTATTCACTCCCCCATGGACTATTTTATGTATTAAACATGAAAATTGATCTTTATTTTCTTTTGTAGTATTTATAAAGTTTTTAAAATTGGCACTGTCACAATACGCTGAGCAAAATATTTGAGCTACTGAATTGAAGCCACACGTATTGCTCAGAGTTATTAATTTTTGATCGATTAAAATAGGTTTTCTATGCACAACATTGCCGTTCCTCAAAAGCCCTATTGTGCGCAGCCTTTGTGGCTTTTGTAAGTCAATGTGCATAAATTCAGATTCTGGTTCTAAATACGACTTTCTTGGACGTTTTCGAGGGGAAACATTTTTTCCCATCCAATTTTCTAGCGCAGTAGATTCTAAAAGAGATTTGTCTTCTAATCCATGTTTAAAACAACTTCTGCAAAATTGGCTTCCTTCGTATGTGGCGACACAATTATTATTGTTGTGCATATTTACGTTACACAATTCACAGTTTAAATTACTGTTAGCATCGATTGAAAGATCACAGAAAGCACAGACAGGTTGTTGGCAATCATATTGTTTATCTAAAATTGTAAATATATAATAATGTCATCAGTTTACAAAATGTATCAAGCGTCCGTCTAACCCATTTCTCTTATATACTACATGTGTGAAAGATTATCAAAAAAATTACATTTTATTTACATGTTGTACATTCGAAAAAAAAAAATTAGTGGAGGGTGCTCTGATACAATATAATTATGTTACAGTGTAAGTTAGAAATCAGTGAATAATAATATCCGTTACTAACAACTGGTTCAAATTTTTAAAATAACTAAAATCTAGACTACTCTAGTGTAGTGTAAGTTAGATTAGATGGAATGTATTTTTAGAAACTTAGCTTTAAGGTTTTCCTGAAATAATGTCATAGATATTTATAACTTGTTTGTTGTTTTTTTCTAATAATCTATACAGGTGTTCATTTTAAGTGGTACATTATTGCTATCTCGAGAATTATAAGAGATACAAAGTTGCTTAAATTAGCAAACAATTTCTTTATCACAAGACAATTAAAATAAGCAAAACGATTTTTTTTTCTACTAGTTGTTTTGAGATATAGGAACCAACATTCTTATTTTAAATGGAACACCTATATATTTTAACATATTTAAAATCTAATTAAAACTATAAATTTAATTAATTGATTTTTAGTTAAAAAATAAAGACCCTGTATAAGCAATAAAAGTTTGTATATTTAGACTTGAAAATAGCAGTTGCTATGAATAAATAAAATTCAAACTTCAAATTCAAACAAATTTTAGGTTTTTTTTACATGGTTTCTGTTATATTTATAAATAGCGTGAACAAGGGGCCGATTCTTGAAAAAATGAAAATGATATGAGAATGAGATGAAAATTTTTCTTTTAATTTCACATATATCATAAATATCAATTCTTCACTCATCTATCTATTGAGCCTTGGTTCTACAAGTGAGAAATTATCACACATCACTGGGGTTATTCTTTAAAAAATTGAATTTTGTTAATGTCATTGTCATCTACAAATGTCAAAGTTGCAAATGCACGTTAAAATACATAATTTTATAATATAATAATCAGGGTATAGAAAAAAATCTATATAATGCCTGAACATAGGAAATTCTTTATATAATATATTTGTGCGCATCCCAAAGTAATTTTATTTCAAAATTTACGTCAAAAGATCAAATGAAATTGTGGAACGACTAAGAAAACGAAATAAATAGCATTGTTGGGACAAATAAAACATAACGCAGGAAAACCTCATATATAAACGTTAAATTTTACACATTTTAAAACAACTATAATTTACTTTTGAAAAAGTAGCTAAAATTCTTGATGCAGGAACTAAATTCTTCTAACGAAAGAATTGACAAACACGTAACTCGTTTATTTAATTTAAATAAACGTATAAAAGTTTGAGCCTTCTGAGAATTGAAAAGAATCTTCGTTCATATAAAATTTCCTTTTTTTATCAATCCTTACATCCATAAGAACTTGCAGAGCTGCAGCAACTTCTAATTTATCTACCATATTGATATGTCTATAAACAATATTTTATTTATAATAATGATATAAATAATAATAATAAACTATTTCTATAAAGTTCTGTTATTAAAAAAAATATTAATAAAATATTTTAATAATCATAAAATCATACGTAGTAGATGTATTTATCGACATACACAAAATAAATAATTTCCAGTCAAATTACATTTAACCACCGAATATGATAGTGAAATTTTATAGCGTGGTGAGATATAAATGATATGATATGATACAAAAATTCAAGAATTCAAATTTTCATCTCACGCATGTGACTTATTTTATCACTTATGAGATTTTTTCACATTTCAAGAATTGGCCCCCCACGCAGATTTTGAGTTTTAATTCTCATTTATTCATGGCAACTGCTATTTTCAGGTCAAAATACAAACTTTTAATGCCCATAAAGAAACATTATTTATTAACAAAAACTCAACTTTAATCATATCTTTGGGTTTGCACTTTTATGTAGATTTCAAATATGTAGATATATATGTGTTCCTCTCAAAATAAAAAAGTTAAATCCTATATCTTGAGAACAACAAATTGTTTGCTAATTTAACCAACTTTGTATCTCTAATAGTTCTCGGGATAGCAATAATGTACTACTTAAAATGAACACCCTAGCAGTTGTTACAAAACACAACTAGAAATTACTGAAATGTATTTCGATATATTCTCGAAATACAAGGGATAACAAATTATTAAAAAAAAAAAAAATTCAACCAATAATGTTTTTGCGGCAGTACCTAATTACCTATAAAAATAATTGAAAAACTTTAAATGTAGCGGTTTGAAACTGGATCATGTTACAAAAATATGCATTTTCGCGGTTGAGTACTGTTGACACAGTGACGTTACAGACGAACCATATTCATACATTTTCAAACCAAGTTCCCGAGCAAAATGTGAATTGAAAGATAAGAGGGGATGATACATAACATTCTTGTAAATTATTTGTAAGAATGAAATGTCTTATTTATTACAAGATTAAAAATAAATTGATTGAAATAGAATTTCAAGATTTAAGAAAAACCGTAAAATTATACATGCATAAATGTTCTTCCCGACATATAAGATTTATTTTTAATTTGTCATATTGTCATCACTATTTCGTTTTCTTTATTTACTAATTTTAATAGAAATAATTTTTGCTGGTTATTCAAGTTGTGAAACTAATTTTTGTTCTAGTTTAAAACAGTGTATTTTCGCGACTTATCTACCTATGACGTTATGATAGAGTACGGTTTGAAAATATGTACACTGTTGATCGACAAAAACAGCACTAAATATATATGAACATAACTTACTACAAATTTCTCGGGTAATTGTTTCAGTAATACTACTTGTTGTTGAATCTTGTCCAGTCTTCTTACCCCGATTTTCTTCGGTAATTGTATCTTTAATTTTTGTTATTGTATCTTGTCCGGTCTGCTTACAACAAATGTCTGTGGTAATTGTTTCAGTAATGTTAGTTGTAAAAATTTGTCCCGACTGATTACTCCAATCTCCGATAATTGTATCATTAATATTTATTGTTGTTATTATTTCTTGCTCAGTCTGCTGCTTATTACAAATTTCTCTGGTAGCTGTTTCATTAATATTTCTTGTAGACACATCTTGTCCAGTTTGCTAAAACGTATAAGTTAAGATTGGTATTTATGTCCTTTTCGCAATTTTAAAAATATATTTTGGTTAGTAAATAGTCTTTAATAGATAATTGTAATATAAAAACTTACCGAATTTCCAGTTAATATTTTCGCATAGCCTAGATTACTACGGATGTGTTCAGTTACAAAATGATCCGCACGGACTGGTAATTTTTTGTGACTAAATATTCGATTTTTTATTTGATTGAAATTAGACTCTACACTGGCGGAACTACTGATGGTTGGAGAAAATGGAAAGTATGGTGTCATGATTGCAGTCCACATAGGAATAATATTAGCAATATTATTCATAAAATCCGTTACAAACAAAGGTAACACTTGCTGGTTACCTCTATCACCTTCTGTGCTTTTCTTTGCATATGCATTATTAGCTATTTGTTCCACCCACTTCTTAAATACTGACTTATTTATTATTTCTTTGATTATAATCTTTAATTCTACAGATGTTTCTTGTGTTAATTCTTCTGACATTTGCAAAAGTTCTATAGAACCAGTAGCTATTCTCTTTTTCAACCATTGTTTTTTTATTTCACATTCAGTCAATTCCCCTTTGCTGTTATTACCTTCAGTATCTGAGTAAGCAACACAAAATACCGCAACTAATATATTTTCTAAGTCCTTCATTGAATTTGTTTGAACCATTTGTCCAATGCAGTTGAGGTAAAATTTTCTCGTTAAAGAATGCTGACGTTTTAATGAAGGCCACTTAGATACAAGTTTCATTAGATGAGCTACATCTATTCTAAAGAAACATGATGGTTGCTCTAAATCACATTCTGGTTTGAAAATAATATTAAAACACAATTGCAGATAGTCATACAAACTACTGCAAGATGTAAAAGTTGCAGCGCAAGCATACATTAAAGCTAGTGACATGTCTGTTACCACTTCACAAGGTTCAAATTTCCTGTCTTTAACCAACCTTGTAAAAAGTTGCTAATAGCAATTGTTAAATGTGATGCACTTAACATGGAACCAACCGAAAATTGTTGGTTTTTCTTTGGTCTTACAACGATATCATATAGAAAAATATATTTTGATTTGGAGCCATCAGGATAAATTTTTTTTTTGAAAGACCACCTGTGGAATCTATACGTATTCTACTGTAATTTTGTTCACAGTATTGCTGGTAAACGTGAATCTAGCTATTTGACCAATAGTATACAAAAAAAGGAGAATATCCTATATCTCGAATAATATTCGAAAATTCCGTCGCTATTTTATACTTATAAAGAGCGACTATTGAACAATGATCCAATAATTCTTTTTTTGAGAATAAATATTTAGCACCTCGTAATACGCTGAGGGAAGGTAAATCTGAAGGTTCCTTTTCTCCGAATCTCATATAATCATTAGCCAAATTTACTCTAATATTACTCGCACTGTAGTTTTGTTCAATCATCTTTTTTATTGATTCTTCTCTTACTTTTCCGCTTAAAGGCCTTTTTATAAAACTTGAATGTTTCATAAAATAATTTCCTGTTAGTTTGAAATTTATAATTACAGGCTCATCTTCTTTTGGGTGATCAATTATAATTCCTTCAAGTTTGGACAAACACTGTTTACAATATGCATAAATTTTTGCATAAATTGGACCAATGTTACATATTTTATGTTTCTTGAAAATCAATGTGCAAGATATGCGAGTACATGAGAGAATCTTTCGATTTACGATGGATGTCCACGCATGTTTTGCCCAAAGATATTCTTGTCTTGTGCCTAATCGATGTTTTGATTTTAAAGTTGACACATCTTTTCTTTTATATACCGAACAACTTGGGTTGAAAGATTTATATTCCTCAGCAGAAATTATACACAAAAATTCAAACACATTTTTATCCTCATTTGAATTGTCAGATAATTTATTTATTTCACTACCTGAAGAACATGAATCACTTTTGTCAGTTTCTGTATTTGTGTCACTCGTTTCTTCATTCTTTATTTTACGAGTAACTCCTAAAATATTCCATAAATTGTAATAATTTTTTACAACTGCTGTATAAATTCCCAGAGCAGATATTTCACAACCGTGTTCTTTTAGAATTTTCGATAATTCACACCAAATCTCATTATTTTTGTCCGTGAAATATTCAGAATTAGAGTTATAAAATTCAGATCTTGGATAATTTGTCAAAGTATTTTAAATAGTTTGTATTTCTTCGGAATTCCTTTTCTTTACCATTTTTGAACGAAACACAAAGATAGAACAATAAACAAATGTTGATCTTATATCCACAACAGTTCCGAGAGTTATAGCCTATATAGTCTATAGTGTCGTCGGTTTATTCTAATAGAAAAATTGAATGAAGTTAAATTTAAATAGTATAACAAAAAATAGTACATTGTTAAGGGTGTAACAGCTAAACTAGTCACCGCCATTATTTTCTTAATTACTATATATTGTATAGAACAAAGTTGTAGGAGAATAAGGGGGACGTTTTTTTTATTAAAGAATAGTATATTCTATAACAAGTATGGAATAGGTATTTCCGGGCGAGTGAAAAGTTTGTAGGCCGAGCCGTAGGCGAGGTCTTCGGTTTCGTAAGTGGCGGAAATACTATTCCATACGAGTTATAGACTATACTCTCCATACTATATAATATTCAGTAACTGAAAACTACTATGGAATATACTCAGTCCGTAATACTCTTACGGAATATTATTCTGTAACAGTTTGTCAAGGATAGTGTTATAAGTTAAATTTACAAAACATAACCAAGAAAAATATTTGAATAAAATTGTATTGATAACATTTATATCTATAAGATATTATTTGATTACCTCATGGAATACATTAATTGTTAAATGTTATGAGTGTTTTTAGATAATTTTTTAACAGTCATTAGATGTCACCACATGTAGCTATTCCGTCACTAGTGACAGAATTATTTCGCATAGTTTTATAGAATATAAAAATTCCATAATTGAAAATGATATAAGAATGGTATTATTCTGTAATAGTCGAACAGAAAATATTTTTTAAACCAGTCGTTCTCAAGTTAGAGTACAAAGTTATACTTTTTCAAATGGCATTATCCATATTTCTTAAGCTTAATCGATAGCATATTTTTTCTGAATTCAACCATGTACATTTTATATCCTTATATAACAAAAATATTGCGAAAAATTAAATTTAAATTTAAACAAATATAATTTTTGTTTGTTCATTTTCGGTAGGCTACATATATGTAAGAAAAGCATTTGAGTTCAAATTAAAACAATTCATAATTATTTGTTAATAACTTTATAATAATGTTCTATTTGACTTCATTCTTAATAATTTAAAGTGACAGAAAAGGGCTGATATTCTACAACTCGTGCGATAGTTATCGCACTTGCGATATTTTCGCAAGTAATTTTTGCAGGTGTTACCTAGTGATTCTGTACCTTCCTACGATAACCAAGTTGCGAAATCAACACTTGCGAAAACAAACATGTGTGTTTCAGTTTGACAACACAGTTTATTTTGAATTTTACAAGTAAAGTTGACAAGACCCTAATCTCATACTTCATTCAAATTTTTCGCAAGTTGCGAAAATGACGTGCGATAACGAATTACAGAATCCCACCCCTAGCTTTTATTTTTCTTATATAGTCTACTAAAAAGTAATAATAAAAAGGTTTGTTTTTTTAATTTCAATTGACTTTTTTAGAATATTTTTGTTATATAGCAACATGCAATGATGAGATGGTTGAATTTGGATAAAAAATATGCTATCGAATAGGTATAAAAAAATATATAACAAAAAATATATAATATTACTTTGTATGATAACTTAGGTATAGTTCGTTTAGAAATCATTTGACGAAGAATCGTTATTGTTTTATTACGGCAGCACAATAGAGGGTCCCAATAGCCTGACATGTGGCAGGGCTGTAATGAAAAATTTGAGTAGGGGTTTGAATTAAAATTACCATCTATTTATATACCTACATGGCCGCAACAAACGGTTCGCAGACCTTATAATAAGCTATGAGAAAATTAGCAAATTCTAAGTTTAAAAGATTAACGTATTATAATTTTAAATATTAGCAAATACAGCCCTGGTAATCAGTTTAGAAATTCTAGAAAGTGCAGTCTTGGTCTACAGTGGAATACTGGGCGTAAAATATATACCAGTATTCTAAATACTGAACTGGTCGACTGTACAGATCGAAATATTTTGGGATTGCGGTTTGAGCTATTGTGCACCTATAATAAAACGATAAAGAGTTTTCGTCAAATGATCCCTAGATGAACTATACCACTGGTTTAAAATAATATATATTTTTAAACAAATGTCCCCCTTCTACAACTTTGCTCAATAGATTTTTTTTATCTATAATAATAAAAAAAAATTATAATCGGGGTGACTCGTTTAGCTGATATACCCTGTATAACTAAGTGCTATAAATTGAATACGGCTCGAGGCTCAAACTTCACACTTGTGTGAAATAACCTTTGAGTACGTGTTGTACATTATTCTTTTTCGACGACTACAATTTATAAAATTGAACATTACCTGCAACTGTCAAACTTTTAAATACAAGTCTTAGGGCTACTCGTGCGAAATAAATTCCACATATCATGTTCAGAAGCATTTGATTGGCTAACGAGCTCATTGCACACGTGTGACGTACAATAACCAACTTTTGCTAATAGTAAAATTATGTATTTTGGGTAGTGGTCGTTTAAAAAGAGTATTTTCTAGCTACACAATACACAAATATTGAAAAAAATACTTAATTATTTGAATAAGTATACAAATATAATGGGATATATAAAATACATAATACGCATCGGCGCGATTAATTTTATTCGTAATTTCGTTCAGAATTAACAATTTAAATTTTCGGCAAATATTCTAATGTATATTACCAAAGGGTAAGGCATGAGTTATAAAACATGTACTATCTTTTACTGCCCCATTAGTGCCCTAGAAATAACGAATTAATTATTTATATTTACAGAGTTATTAACATTTATTTTATTTTGATGCTAATAAGAATAAATTAATTTTTAATTGTTAAATGAAATATTCACAATTATTTATTATTAGTGCTAACTTCACGCTAGCACTAAAAGGATTAAAATTAATTTTTTTTTCTTTAACATATCTTTACTGCCTCAAAGGTGGCCTTTAGTGCTCTAAAAACTATTACTGAAATGTTTATAAATATCTATTTATTTATAATTATTTTATTCAAAGCGTGACGTTAGAACTAAAGGTGTGTTATTTTTCACATTTCTTCAATTTTTTTGGGTATATGTTTAGTGCCTCATTGGCGCTCTTTAGTGCCCTAAATAATATTTTCAAAACTAATTAAATATACCGTTTAATTAATAAATGTTTGTTTGGAGCGCAAAGTTTTTTTAAATAATATATTTATTAACAAGAGTATGATTTATTGCAAAAAAAAATTGATACACTTAAATCATTACATTTTATGTCTAACCTCGGTGCAAAATTAAATCACAATAAATAATTAAATATTTATCATTATCCCTAGTTTCTACCACACCCTGGTTTCTACAAATATCAGTGACAGATAGTGTTAAAAAATAATGTCAGGACCAAAATTTAACCAGTTTCCCTAAAACTGGATTATTTGATTTTATAGGGTTTATGATTTAAGTTCCCTGATTGGTTAAAATTAGTGCTTTACGATTAATCGATTAATTGTGTGACGTAATTATTCGGTTTTGCAATTAATCGATTAATTGCATTTGACAATTAAACGATTAATTGCATGATGCAATTAATTGCAATTTGAAATTTATCGATTAATTGCATGATGCAATTAATTGGAAAGTGCAATTAATCGATTAATTGATTATTTGTAAAACCAATTAATTAAATTATGCAATTAATTGATTAATTGTGAAGCACTAGTTAAAACTTCAACTATACTCTATGTCACATAAGAAAAAACGAATGACACATCAAATAAACAAAAAACCGAAAACAGAAGTATCTACTGTCTGTGTCCAATATGCCTTATAAGACAGAGACAGCAGATTTGTTTGTCGGTATTTTGTTCATTTCATGTGACATTAGTGTTTTTCAACCGGATATGGACTATAAGTTTACAAAACTGTAAAATTGAAATAAATATTTCGATCGTATTATTTAATTGTTAATTTCGTAGCGGATGTAGCGGGAAGTTATGTGCTGGCCACATCCAATTTTTAAATTTATTATGGCACTGTATATTTGTCAATAAAAATTGATGCTATATACTTCATACTGTAATGTTAAAATATATGAATCATTTAGTAATTAAAACTAATGTTTATTTACTGCTACTTATAAAGTATAATCCTATATTTTAAATAAACATACATAAACATACATAATAAATAAACTAAGAAACAGTAAAATATAACAGAATTAATATTAAAGAGAAGAATCCATACGAAGAACATTAATTTGTTTATAAAAATTACCATTGAAACTAAAATAATTTTGATTAAACATACGTATAATTATTTCCTTTCCCATTCAATTTTTAAAAATGTAGGATTATAGTTATGGGTGGAAAATAACATTATTTTTAAATACTATTTAATTAAAAATATTTTCTGTCAATGTATGTACATACTGGAAGATAACTTGGCACGTCAAAAGAATTTATTGCAGTTCACTATTCCTAAGTTGCGTTCTGCCAAATATTTATTTTTACTTCGATGCCGCACGGTTCCAGAGGTGAATAGTGATTTTACAACCTTCTATTGCCTTACACAAAGAAACTTTCTACGTAATCCTCCCAAACTCGGGGTGCCAGATACCTACATTTCAACCCCACAAGTTATATTTATACATAAGCGTAGGTGCATATTTTGTATTATGTTTATATAAATAAATACTTTTTTGTAATAAATGTTAATGACGATTGTACCTAATACAGATTCATATAATATAAATAATGATTTTGTAATGTTTATTTCTATATAAATATATATATATTTTTGAAATATTAGTAATTTTATTAAACTTCATTCTACTTTGGTACGCCTACGGATTTTACCACTGTCCCTTAACCGTAGTGATAATGAGAATTTCCCTGACGCGCCAAGTTATCTTGATTGATTTTTGAAACATAGAAACCGATTCATATATTTAAATATATTTTCAGACAACCACTATGGAAAGTACCTAATATCACACGCTAAACTATTAGTGAAAGTTGGTCATTATATATCATTACCAATACCTAATGCGCTCGTTAGCCCATTAGGTGCGTCTCAACCCGTGTAAAATATATTTTAATTCAACAAATTGTAGTCGTCAGAAAAGTACAGTGTACAACACGTGCTGAAAGGATATTTCAATTTTCAGCACTAGTCATCATATATACTATTATATACAGTATGTTAATTAAAAACCCGGACATATGTAGGGATAGTTACAATTTTTTTAATGCGCATTGCTTCTATTTATTTTTATAGTTTTATACACTAAAATTTACTGAATAAAACCCTTTATTTTTTATATACAATTGTTTTTGTACCTTTGGTAGTCCAATAAACTTAATATGAATATTTCTTAAACAATAATTCAATATGAATGTCTGCGTTAAATAAATTCCTTAGGCCAGATCTATAGCATTTAACAATTTGTAGCTTTTCTTCGTGAGTATAAATATTCATAATAGTTGATAATTAGAGCAATAAATAGAAAATAATATTACACAATTTTTAGACAAGAAAGTAGTGTATGATACTGCTACAATGACTATGAAAATATCGTTCGTTAGGTTCGTTAACAGAAACACACCTTATTTTACAAGGACACTTTATATTCTCAAAGCTACAATTAAACGGTAATGAACATAAAATAGTATAGCTTCTCGTAGTCAACTTAAATTTTCTACATTGACAGTTAATCTGACAGTCATATTTTTAAATTTAACATTCTAAATTCTTTTTTAATAAATTTTAAAATCAACTTTATTCTGCTACCAATGGTACGAAATAAACAATAATTATATCAAAAAATCGGAATATTAAGCGGCCAAAAACATTGATAAATTGTTAAATCCCTTGTTCGGGTTTTTGATAAACACAATGTATATGTTATCTACATACAAATTTTTTGTAAAATAATGCTTACCAAATTTTATCCTGATTATGCGCTTCTAATTAATATGACAGTTGTGGAAATAAATAAGAATTTAAATTAGACGCTAACAGATTCACTCAGCTCAATGTCCGTTTGCTAGTAAATATCAAATGCAAGTAACGAAGCAAATGAAATGCTTCAAAATTTTCAAATATGACAACATTACAATAAACTTAACATAGGTTTATAATACAATAATACTATGGATTACTGGTTTAAAATCCTCAACAACGGCAATATAATGATTAAACGACCCTCAATTACGTGAACAATGAAACCCAAAATATTACCCAAAATAAATTAAAATGTAAACTCTGTCACTGGTTTAAGAAGTTACGCACTGTTTTATTGCACGTTCCCATTTGACGTCTATTTATGTATAAATAAAATGTGTTTGTTTTAAATCGTACAGTATTATTACTATACATATAATATGCTCGTACATGCTAGACATAAGAGTTAATACAATCATGAAAACATTAAGGCAATGCAAAAATTGATGTTTGAGGGTTGTTTTGGAATGTTATTGAAACACCAGAACTTCAACTAAAATAATTAGGCAATCGGATTACATTATTTCAATGCAAAATTAGATTACTTATATGTTGATATGCTGCTTTATGTCACAAATATTACATTGTTACATTTTTGACTTTAAGAAAAGACTCCTTAAACCGTTAAATGTAAGTTCACAGATTGTTTTGGATCACACACCTCTAATTCTAACTTCACGCTCTGAATAAACAATTAATATTTATGTAATATATTTAATTATGTATATATTAATTATAGTATATTTAATTAGTTTTGAAAATATTTTACAGGGCACGACAGGGCATCAATGAGGCACTAAACTTAATAAACTTATGTGTAAAAAAAATTGAAGAAAGTTGCATATAACACACCCTTAGTGATAACTTCACGATCTGAATAAAATAATTATGAATAAATCGATATCTATAAACAATTCTGAAATAGGTTTTAGGGCACCTCTGAGGCACTAAAGATATGTAAAAGAAAAAATTTAATTTTAATCCTTTTAGTGCTGACTAACAATGAACAATTAATTTATTCTTATTAGGGCACCAAAAGGCGCCTGAGGCACTAAAGATATTAAAAAAAAAATATCAAAAATATAACCCTTTGGTGCCAGCGTGAAAATAAAACAAATGGTAATAACATTGTAAACATAAACAATTAATTAGTTGTTTTTAGAGCACTAATGAGGCACTAAACGATAGTATATGTTTTATAATTCGTGCCTTATCCTTCAAGGACCCGTCACTTTAAGGTTTAACCAATTGATTTCACAGCATAAGTGTAAATATAAATGATGTTCAGAATTAAAAACTGCATCCAACGAGGCTTTAATTATTGCTATAAAACATTCTGTTCACAAAATAAACGTAAATTAAAATTGACATTTTTAACCTGTTTGTAGAGTGCTATAAGTACTATTATCTGTTTTGTCAATGAATTGTTATATTATTTTTAACTGTCAAGTTTGTGTAATTTAATTATGATATTATTATACTCTTTTATCGTTATAATAATATGCATGTTTTCTGGTTTTCTTTATTCTTACAAAAATACATTCTGGTAAAAGTCAAATTAATTAATTGAAGTATTTATTTTTTTATCGGTCATATTTGTTTGAGTGTGCATGGTACTATGTAAACAGGTTAGAAATATCGATTTTAATTCACGTATATTTCGTGAACAGAACGTTTAATATCAATAAAGAAAAGCTCGTTGAATGCAGATTTTAATTCTAAATAACTTTTTATTTATATTTGTGCTGTAAAATTAATAGAGCAAAATAGAGCGAAATTAAAAAACTAACTTTGTATTTCCTATATGTCAAAATAAAAGTAGACACCCGGAATACGCTATTCAAGTATAATTTCCAGCATTCCAGATATGGTTTGTGACGTTAAAAGACGGGAGCAGAAAACACAAATTCTGACATTTCTAACCTATAAATTACAACTACTTTGAGTTTTCTCTTTTTTCACCCGAGTAGATCTCGGTCGCCCCGATATTACGTATATCACCGAAAAGTTTACATTCAATTACATTACATTCAAAAAGTTGCAAAATCGTAATGTCAGCCTTCATATGCGACAGGCTGCGTAAAAGTCATTGTGAACGAACCGAAAATCACACAAAATTTATAAAACTAGAACGTTTAACGATATGATTTTGTTACATATTCCTATTATACCGATTTAAATAAAATATGAAAATAATTTGTCTTAACAAACATTATATTATATGAATTCTAAATTTTATTTACTAATTATTACAGGTGTTACAAACAGTGCCGTATTATCCAATAGGCATGTAAGGCACGTGCCTAGGGGCCACAGGCTCAGAGGGGGCATCAGCGTTAACAATTTTTTTAATAGATATTTTTTTTTGTTTTAGAATATAATTTTTATTTATGATTTTTAATTCTGCGAAAATATTTTACAATTTTACAATATTTTCAATGAATTTACCGTGCAAACTTTATCCTTGTAGGCATCAAGTTGTTTATAACTCCCCATGTTATATATTACTTTCAGTATTATTTAAAATAAGTAGGGGTTAAGTTGTTTATTAGCTGGCGCTCTGATGCATCTGAACATAGGTTTTGAAATGTAAATTCGTAAAATGGGGGGGAGGGGGCTGACATGTATTAGGCTCCCACACCCTTATTAAGGTGGTGCTAGGTTAGTTATTACTGGTGTAGATCTGATGCATCTGGAGCTAGCTTTTGAAATGTAAATTCGTACAATGGGGGGGCTGACATGTATTAGGCTCCCACACCCTTATTAAGGTGGTGCTAGGTTAGTTATTACTGGAGCTAGCTGGTGCTAGCTCTGATACATCTGGAGCTAGCTTTTGAAATCTAAATTCGTACAATGGGGGGGCTGACATGTATTAGGCTCCCACACCCTTATTAAGGTGGTGCTAGATCAGTTATTACTGGAGCTAGTTGGTGCTAGCTCTGATACATCTTGAGCTAGCTTTTGAAATGTAAATTCTTACAATGGGGGGGCTGACATGTATTAGGCTCCCACACCCTTATTAAGGTGGTGCTAAGTTAGTTATTACTGGAGCTAGCTGGTGCTAGCTCTGATGCATCTGGAGCTAGCTTTTGAAATATAAATTCGTACAATGGGGCGGCTGACATGTATTAGGCTCCCACACCCTTATTAAGGTAGTGCTAGGCTAGTTATTACTGGAGCTAGCTGGTGCTAGCTCTGATACATTTAAAGCTAGCTTTTGAAATGTAAATTCATACAATGGGGGGCTGACATGTATTATGCTCCCACACCCTTATTAAGTTGGTGCTAGGTCAGTTATTACTGGAGCTAGCTGGTGTTAGCACGTATGCATCTGGAGCTTGCATTTGAAATCAAAATTCCACTATAAGAGGGCTAACACTAATCTGCCCCCCCCCCCCCCGAATTAAACTCGCCATATGTTTTTAAGAATTATAATATTGTTTAATTTTTCAATGGAGTTTGCTGGTGCTAGCTTAAGAGAATTCAATGGTGTCTTTCTAAAATTAATATAACGCAAAGGCGGGGATAGAATTTTTTTTTGTTTGTTTATAACTTTTTGACCGGTTAGGTGCTAGCCTTAATTTTATTGGAGCTAGCTGGAGCTAGGTTAGGAGTACGTGGAGCTTGCTTTTCAGGTCAAATATCGTTAATGAAGAGGCTGGCGTCGACTTGGCCCCCCCTGAATGTAACTCTCATTATTTGGCGCAGTAATATGGTGCTAGCTACGTAGTTAGTGGAGCTAGCTGGCTTCTGACAGAAATATCTTCAATGGGGGGGGGGGGGGGGGGGCAAGTCGACTGACCCTGTCCTATGCTTAAAACCATTCATAGTATAGATCCTAAAGCATGAATATCAATGTTTTAACAAAAATACCCATTTGAAGAATATGTAAAATATGACTTTATTTTTGTAAAAAATCATACAAATATTTGCTTCCCCGCCCGAATATTATAATTCTTTATCATATTTTAGCTAAAAGAAAACATTGCAACAAGAAAATTGCAATTTTAAGTGTGTTAGGTATTCTAGAATCCAGCCCATGTAGCTTACAATATACAACGTATTCATTAAAATGACACCCGAAAATTAAATGTTTATTATCTGATTGGTACCTCGTTTTGGTCACTTTTGCATGTCTAATGCTAAAATTATATATAGTATAGATCCAAAAGCATGAATATGAACGTTTAAACAAAATTATCCATTTCATGAATAGGTAATATCTGACATCATTTTTGTAAGAAAACATATAAATATTTACATTCGCGCCCAAATTTTTTAATCCTTTATCATATTTTAGCTAAAAGAAAACATTGCAACAAGAAAATTGCTAAATCAAGTGTGGTAGGTATTCTAGAATCCAGCCCATGTAACTTACAATATACAAAATATTCATCAAGAATAGGTAAAAACTGACATTCCTTTTCTAAAAAATCATAAATTTTTGCTTCCGCGCTTGAATTTTATAATTCTTTATAATACTTTAGCTACAAGAAAACATTGCAACAAGAAAATTGCAATTTCAAGTGTGGTAGATATTCTAGAATCCAGCCCATGTAGCTTACAATATACAACGTATTCATTAAAATGACACCCGAAAATTGAATATTTATTATCTGATTGGTACCACGTTTTGGTCACTATTGCATGTCCAATGCTAAAATTATCCATAGTATAGATCCTAAAGCATTAATATGAATGTTTTAACAAAAATATCCATTTCAAGAATCGGTAAAACCTGACTTTATTTTTGTAAAAAATCATATAAATATTTGCTTCCGCGCCCGAATTTTATAATTCTTCTTCATATTTTAGCTAAAATAAAACATTGCAACAAAAAATTGCTATTTCAATTGTGGTAGGCATTCTAGAATCCAGTCCATGTAGCTTACAATATACAACGTATTCATTAAAATGACACTCGAAAATTTAAAGTTTATTATCTGATTGGTACTACGTTTCGGTCACTTTTGCATGTCCAATGCTTAAAGCCATCTATAGTATAGATCCTATAGCATAAATATGAATGTTTTAACAAAAATATCCATTTCAAGAATAGGTAAAATCTGACTTTATTTTTGTAAAAAATCAGATAAATATTTGCTTCTGCGCCCGAATTTATAATTCTTTATCATATTTGAGCTAAAAGAAAACATTGCAACAAGAAAATTGCTATTTAAAGAGTGGTAGGTATTCTAGAATCCAACCCATGTAGCTTACATTATACAACGTATTCATCAAGAATAGGTAAAATCTAACTTTATTTATGTGAAAAATCATATAAATATTTTCTTCCGCGCCCGAATTTTATAATTCTTCATCATATATTAACTAAAAGAAAACATTGCAACAAGAAATTTGCTATTTCAAGTGTGGTAGGTATTCTAGAATAAAGCTCATGTAGCTTTCAATATACAACGTATTCATCAAGAAAAGTTTAAATCTGACTTTATTTTTGTAAAAAATTATATAAATGTTTGCTTCCGTGCCCGAATTTAATAATTCTTTATCATACTTTAGCTAAAGGAAAACATTGCAACAAGAAAATTGCTATTTCATGTGTGGTAGGTATTCTAGAGTCCAGCCCATGTATGTTACAATATACAACGTATACATCAAGAATAGGTTAAATCTGACTTTATTTTTGTAACATGTCATATAAATAATTGCATATTATAATTCTTCATAATATTTTAGCTAAAAGCAAACATTGCAACAAGAAAGTTGCTATTTCAAGTGTAGTAGGTATTCTAGAATCCAGCCCATGTAGCTTACAACATACTACGTATTCATCAAGAATAGGTAAAATCTGACTTTATTTATTCAAAAAAATCATATAAATATTTGCTTCCGCGCCCGAATTTAATAATTCTTCGTCATATTTTAGCTAAAAGAAAACATTGCAACAAGAAATTTGCTATTTCAAGTGTTGTAGGTATTCTAGAATCTAGCCCATGTATCTTACAATATACAACGTATACATCAAGAATAGGTAAAATCTGACTTTATTTTTGTAAAACATCATATAAATATTTGCTTTCGCGCCCGAATTTTATAATTTTTCATTAAATTTTAGCTAAAAGAACACATTGCAACAAGAAAGTTTCTATTTCAAGTGTAGTAGGTATTCTAGAATCCAGCCCATGTAGCTTACAATATACTACGTATTCATTAAAATGACACCAGAAAATTGACTGTTTATTATCTGATTGGTACCACGTTTTGGTCACTTTTGCATGTCCAATGCTTAAAACCAACCATAGTATAGATCCTAAAACATGAATTTTAATGTTTTAACAAAAGTATTCATTTCAAGAATATGTAAAATCTGACTTTATATATATACAACGTATTCATCAACAAAAGGTAAAATCTGACTTTATTTTATTAAAATATCATATAAGTATTTGCTTCGGTGCCCGAATTTTACAATTCTTCATCATATTTTTGCTAAAAGGAAATATTGCAACATGAAAATTGCAATTTCAAGTGTGGTAGGTATTCCAGAATCCAGCCCATGTAGCTTACAATATACAACGTATTCATCAAGAAAAGGTAAAATCTGACTTTATTTTTGTAAAAAAATCATATAAATATTTGCTTCTGAGCCCGAATTTTATAATTCTTCATCATATTTTAACTAAAAGTAAAAATTGCAACAAGAAAATTGCTATTTCAATTGTGGTAGGTATTCTAGATTCCATCCCATTTAGCTTACAATATACAACGTATTTATCAAGAATAGGTAAAATCTGACTATACTTTTGAAAAAAATCATATAAATATTTGCTTCCGCGCCCAAATTTTATAATTCTTTATCATATTTTAGCTAAAAGAAAACATTGCAAATTGCAATATCAAGTGTGTTAGTTATTCTAGATTCCAGCCCATGTAGCTTACAATATACAACGTATTCATTAAAATGACACCCGAAAATTGAATGTTTATTATCTGATTGGTACCACGTTTTGGACACTTTCGCATATCTAATGCTAAAATTATGCATAGTATAGATCTTAAAGCATGAATAAGAATGTTTTAACAAAAATATCCATTTCAAGGATAGGTAATATCTGCCATTATTTTTGCAAAAAAACATATAAATATTTGCTTTCGTGCCCGAATTATATAATTCCTTATCATATTTTAGCTAAAAGACAACATTGCAACAAGAAAATTGCTATTTCAAGTGTGGTAGGTATTGTAGAATCCAGCCCATGTAGCTTACAATATACAACGTATTCATTAAAATTGCCACCCGAAAATTGAATGTTTATTATCTGATTTGTACCACGTTTTAGTCACTTTTGCATGTCCAATGCTTAAAACCGTCCATAGTATAGATTCTAAAGCATGAATATGAATTTTTTAACAAAAATATCCATTTCAAGAATAGGTAAAATCTGACTTTATTTTTGTAAATAATCATTTAAATATTTGCTTCCGCGCCCGAGTTTTATATTTCTTTATCATATTTTAGCTAAAAGAAAACATTGCAACAAGAAAATTGCTATATCAAGTGTGGTAGGAATTCTAGAATCCAGCCCATGTAGCTTACAATATACAAGGTATTCATCAAGAATAAGTACAATCTGACATTCGTTTTGTAAAAAATCATATAAATATTTGCTTCTGCGCCCGAATTTTATAATTCTTTATCAAATTTTAACTAAAAGAAAACATTGCAACAAGATAATTGCTATTTCAAGTGTGGTAGGTATTCTAGAATCCAGCCCATGTAGCTTACAATATACAACGTATTCATTAAAATGCCACCCGAAAATTTAATGTTTATTATCTGATTTGTACCACGTTCTGGTCACTTTTGCATGTCCAATGCTTAAAACCGTCTATAGTATAGATCCTTAAGCATGAATATGAATGTTTTAACAAAAATATCCATATCAAGAATGGGTAAAATCTGACTATACTTTTGAAAAAAATCATATAAATATTTGCTTCCGCGCCCGAATTTTATATATCTTTATTACATTTTAGCTAAAAAAAAACATTGCAACAAGAAAATTGCTATTTCAAGTGTGGTAGGTATTCTAAAATCCAGCCCATGTAGCTTACAATATACAACGTATTTATTAAAATGACACCCGAAAATTGAATGTTTATTATCTGATTTGTACCACGTTTTGGTCACTTTTGCATGTCCAATGCTTAAAACCATCCATAGAATAGATCCTAAAGCATGAATATAAATGTTTTAACAAAAGTATCCATTTCAAGAATAGGTACAATCTGACTTTATTTTTGTAAAATATCATATAAATATTTGCTTCCGCGCCCGAATTTTATAATTCTTCATCATATTTTAGCTAAAAGAAAACATTGCAACAAGAAAATTCCTATTTTAAGAGTGGTAGTTATTCTAGAATCCAGCCAATGTAGCTTACAATAAACAAATTATTCATCAAGAAAAGGTAAATTCTGAATTTATTTTTGTAAAAATTTATATAAATATTTACATCCGCGCCCGAATTTTATAATTTTTATCATATTTTAGCTAAAACGAAACATTGCAACAAGAAAATTGCTATTTCAAGTGTGGTAGATATTCTAGAATCCAGCCCATGTAGCTTACAATATACAACGTTTTCTATAAAGTGACATCCGAAAATTTAAAGTTTATTATCTTATTGGTACCACGCTTCGGTCACTTTTGCATGTTCAATGCTTAAAACCATCTATAGTATAGATCCTAAAGCATAAATATGAATGTTTTAACAAAAATATCCGTTTAAAGAATAGGAAAAATCTGACTTTATTTTTGTAAAAAATCATATAAATATTTGCTTCCCCGCTCGACTTTTATAATTCTTTATTATATTTTAGCTAAAAGAAAACATTGCAACAAGAAAATTGCAATTTCAAGTGTGTTAGGTATTCTAGAATCCAGCCCATGTAGCTTACAATATACAACGTATTCATGAAAGTGACACCCGAAAATTGAAAGTTTATTATCTGATTGGTACCTAGTTTTGGTCACTTTTGCATGTCCAATGCTAAAATTATTTATAGTATAGATACTAAAGCATGAATATGAATGTTTTAACAAAAACATCCATTTAAAGAATAGGTAATATCTGACTTTATTTTTGTAAAAAAACATATATATATATATATATTTGCTTTCGCGCCCAAATTTTATAATTCTTTATCATATTTTAGCTAAAAGAAAACATTGCAACAAGAAAATTTCTAAATCAAGTGTGGTAGGGATTCTAGAATCCAGCCCATGTAGCTTACAATATACAAAGTATTCATCAAGAATAGGTAAAATCTGACATTCCTTTGTAATAAATCATAAATTTTTGCTTCCGCGCCTAAATTTTATAATTCTTTATAATATTTTAGCTAAAAGAATAAATTGCAACAAGAAAATTGCTATTTCAAGTGTAGTAGGTATTCTAGAATCTAACCCATGTAGCTTACAATATACAACGTATTCATTAAAACGACACCCGAAAATTGAATATTCATTATCTGATTGGTACCACGTTTTGGTCACTATTGCATGTCCAATGCTAAAATTGTCCATAGTAAAGTTCCTAAAGCATTAAAATGAATGTTTTAAGAAAAATATCCATTTCAAGAAAATCGGTAAAATCTAACTTTATTTTTGTAAAAAATCATATAAATATTTGCTTCCGCGCCCGAATTTTATAATTCTTCATCATATTTTAGCTAAAAGAAAACATTGCAACAAAAAAATTGCTATTACAATTGTGGTAGGCTTTCTAGAATCCAGTCAATGTAGCTTACAATATACAACTTATTCATTAAAATGACACCCGAAAATTGAATGTTTATTATCTGCTTGATACCATGTTTTGGTCACTTTTGCATGTCCAATGCTTAAACTAACCATAGTATAGATCCTAAAACATGAATTTTAATGTTTTAACAAAAGTATTCATTTCAAGAATATGTAAAATCTGACTTTATATATATACAACGTATTCATCAACAAAAGGTAAAATCTGACTTTATTTTATTAAAATATCATATAAGTATTTGCTTCGGTGCCCGAATTTTACAATTCTTCATCATATTTTTGCTAAGAGGAAACATTGCAACATGAAAATTGCAATTTCAAGTGTGGTAGGTATTCCAGAATCCAGCCCATGTAGCTTACAATATACAACGTATTCATCAAGAAAAGGTAAAATCTGACTTTATTTTTGTAAAAAAATCATATAAATATTTGCTTCTGAGCCCGAATTTTATAATTCTTCATCATATTTTAACTAAAAGTAAAAATTGCAACAAGAAAAATGCTATTTCAATTGTGGTAGGTATTCTAGATTCCATCCCATTGAGCTTACAATATACAACGTATTTATCAAGAATAGGTAAAATCTGACTATACTTTTGAAAAAAATCATATAAATATTTGCTTCCGCGCCCAAATTTTATAATTCTTTATCATAGTTTAGCTAAAAGAAAACATTGCAAATTGCAATATCAAGTGTGTTAGTTATTCTAGATTCCAGCCCATGTAGCTTACAATATACAACGTATTCATTAAAATGACACCCGAAAATTAAATGTTTATTATCTGATTGGTACCACGTTTTGATCACTTTCGCATATCTAATGCTAAAATAATGCATAGTATAGATCTTAAAGCATGAATAAGAATGTTTTAACAAAAATATCCATTTCAAGAATAGGTAATATCTGCCATTATTTTTGCAAAAAAACATATAAATATTTGCTTTCGTGCCCGAATTATATAATTCCTTATCATATTTTAGCTAAAAGACAACATTGCAACAAGAAAATTGCTATTTTAAGTGTTGTAGGTATTCTAAAATATATCCCATGTAGCTTACAATATACAAAGTAATCATCAAGAATAGTTAAAATCTGACATTTCTTTTGTAAAAAATCATATAAATATTTGCTTCCACGCCCAAATTTTATAATTCTTTATCATATTTTAGCTAAAAGAAAACATTGTAACAAGAAAATTGCTATTTCAAGTGTGGTAGGTATTGTAGAATCCAGCCCATGTAGCTTACAATATACAACGTATTCATTAAAATTGCCACCCGAAAATTGAATGTTTATTATCTGATTTGTACCACGTTTTAGTCACTTTTGCATGTCCAATGCTTAAAACCGTCCATAGTATAGATCCTAAAGCATGAATATGAATTTTTTAACAAAAATATCCATTTCAAGAATAGGTAAAATCTGACTTTATTTTTGTAAATAATCATTTAAATATTTGCTTCCGCGCCCGAGTTTTATATTTCTTTATCATATTTTAGCTAAAAGAAAACATTGCAACAAGAAAATTGCTATATCAAGTGTGGTAGGAATTCTAGAATCCAGCCCATGTAGCTTACAATATACAACGTATTCATCAAGAATAAGTACAATCTGACATTCGTTTTGTAAAAAATCATATAAATATTTGCTTCTGCGCCCGAATTTTATAATTCTTTATCAAATTTTAACTAAAAGAAAACATTGCAACAAGATAATTGCTATTTCAAGTGTGGTAGGTATTCTAGAATCCAGCCCATGTAGCTTACAATATACAACGTATTTATTAAAATGCCACCCGAAAATTGAATGTTTATTATCTGATTTGTACCACGTTCTGGTCACTTTTGCATGTCCAATGCTTAAAACCGTCTATAGTATAGATCCTTAAGCATGAATATGAATGTTTTAACAAAAATATCCATATCAAGAATAGGTAAAATCTGATTATACTTTTGAAAAAAATCATATAAATATTTGCTTCCGCGCCAGAATTTTATATATCTTTATTACATTTTAGCTAAAAAAAAACATTGCAACAAGAAAATTGCTATTTCAAGTGTGGTAGGTATTCTAAAATCCAGCCCATGTAGCTTACAATATACAACGTATTTATTAAAATGACACCCGAAAATTGAATGTTTATTATCTGATTTGTACCACGTTTTGGTCACTTTTGCATGTCCAATGCTTAAAACCATCCATAGAATAGATCCTAAAGCATGAATATAAATGTTTTAACAAAAGTATCCATTTCAAGAATAGGTACAATCTGACTTTATTTTTGTAAAATATCATATAAATATTTGCTTCCGCGCCCGAATTTTATAATTCTTCATCATATTTTAGCTAAAAGAAAACATTGCAACAAGAAAATTCCTATTTTAAGAGTGGTAGTTATTCTAGAATCCAGCCAATGTAGCTTACAATAAACAAAGTATTCATCAAGAAAAGGTAAATTCTGAATTTATTTTTGTAAAAATTTATATAAATATTTACATCCGCGCCCGAATTTTATAATTTTTATCATATTTTAGCTAAAACGAAACATTGCAACAAGAAAATTGCTATTTCAAGTGTGGTAGATATTCTAGAATCCAGCCCATGTAGCTTACAATATACAACGTTTTCTATAAAGTGACATCCGAAAATTTAAAGTTTATTATCTTATTGGTACCACGCTTCGGTCACTTTTGCATGTTCAATGCTTAAAACCATCTATAGTATAGATCCTAAAGCATAAATATGAATGTTTTAACAAAAATATCCGTTTAAAGAATAGGAAAAATCTGACTTTATTTTTGTAAAAAATCATATAAATATTTGCTTCCTTGCTCGACTTTTATAATTCTTTATTATATTTTAGCTAAAAGAAAACATTGCAACAAGAAAATTGCAATTTCAAGTGTGTTAGGTATTCTAGAATCCAGCCCATGTAGCTTACAATATACAACGTATTCATGAAAGTGACACCCGAAAATTGAATGTTTATTATCTGATTGGTACCTAGTTTTGGTCACTTTTGCATGTCCAATGCTAAAATTAGTTATAGTATAGATACTAAAGCACGAATATGAATGTTTTAACAAAAACATCCATTTAAAAAATAGGTAATATCTGACTTTATTTTTGTAAAAAAACATATATATATATTTGCTTTCGCGCCCAAATTTTATAATTCTTTATCATATTTTAGCTAAAAGAAAACATTGCAACAGGAAAATTTCTAAATCAAGTGTGGTAGGGATTCTAGAATCCAGCCCATGTAGCTTACAATATACAAAGGATTCATCAAAAATAGGTAAAATCTGACATTCCTTTGTAATAAATCATAAATTTTTGCTTCCGCGCCTAAATTTTATAATTCTTTATAATATTTTAGCTAAAAGAAAAAATTGCAACAAGAAAATTGCTATTTCAAGTGTAGTAGGTTTTCTAGAATCTAGCCCATGTAGCTTACAATATACAACGTATTCATTAAAATGACACCCGAAAATTCAATATTTATTATCTGATTGGTACCACGTTTTGGTCACTATTGCATGTCCAATGCTAAAACTATCCATAGTAAAGTTCCTAAAGCATTAAAATGAATGTTTTAAAAAAAATATCCATTTCAAGAAAATCGGTAAAATCTGACTTTATTTTTGTAAAAAATCATATAAATATTTGCTTCCGCGCCCGAATTTTATAATTCTTCATCACATTTTAGCTAAAAGAAAACATTGCAACAAAAAAATTGCTATTACAATTGTGGTAGGCATTCTAGAATCCAGTCAATGTAGCTTACAATATACAACTTATTCATTAAAATGACACCCGAAAATTGAATGTTTATTATCTGCTTGATACCATGTTTTGGTCACTTTTGCATGTCCAATGCTTAAAACCATCTATAGTATAGATCCTAAAGCATAAATATGAATGTTTTAACAAAAATATCCATTTCAAGAATAGGTAAAATCTGACTTTATTTTTGTAAAAAATCATATAAATATTTGCTTCCGCGCCCGAATTTTATAAGTCTTTATCAAATTTTAGCTAAAGGAAAATATTGTAACAAGAAAATTGCTATTTCAAGTGTAGTAGGTATACTAGAATCCAGCCCATGTAGCTTACTATATACAACGTATTCATCAAGAAAAGGTAAAATCTGACTTTAGTTTTGTAAAAAATCATAGAAATATTTGTAACAAGAAAATTGATATTTTAAGTGTGGTAGGTATTCAGAATCCAGCCCATGTAGCTTAAAATATACAACGTATTCATTAAAATAACTCCCGAAAATTTTGGTCTCTTTTGCATGTCCTATGGGATCAGTCGACTTGCCCCCCCCCCCCCCCCCCCAATAAAGATATTTCTGTCAGAAGCTAGCTCCAGGTTACTTATAGGTAGCACCAGCTAGCTCCACTAACTACGTAGCTAGCACCATATTACTGCGCCAAATAATGAGAGTTACATCCTGGGGAGGGCCAAGTCGACGCCAGCCTCTTCATTAGCGATATTTGACCTAAAAAACAAGCTCCACGTACTCCTAGCCTAGCTCCAGCTAGCTCCAATAAAATTAAGGCTAGCACCTAATCGGTCAAAAAGTTATAAACAAACAAAAAAAAATTTTAGAAAGACACCATTGAATTTTCCCAAGCTAGCACCAGCAAGCTCCATTGAAAATTTAAACAATATTATAATTCTTAAAAACATTTGGCGAGTTCAATTCGGGGGGGGGGGGGGGGGTTGTGGCAGATCGATGTTAGCCCCCTTATGGTGGAGTTTTGATTTCTTAATAAGTGTGTGGGAGCCTAATACATGTCAGCCCCCCATTGTACGAATTTACATTTCAAAAGCTCCAGCTAGCTCAGTAGTAACTAAACTAGCACCACCTTAATAAGGGTGTGGGAGCCTAATACATGTCAGCCTCCCCATTGTACGAATTTATATTTCAAAAGCTAGCTCCAGATGTATCAGAGCTAGCACCAGCTAGCTCCAGTAATAACTAACCTAGCACCACCTTAATAAGGGTGTGGGATCCTAATACGTGTCAGCCCCCCCATTGTACGAATTTACATTTCAAAAGCTAGTTCCAGATGTATCAGATCTAGCACCAGCTAGCTCCAGTAATACCTGACCTAGCACCACCTTAATAAGGGTGTGGGAGCCTAATACATGTCAGCCCCTCCATTGTACGAATTTACATTTCAAAAGCTAGCTCCAGATGTATCAGAGCTAGCACCAGCTAGCTCCAGTAATAACTAACCTAGCACCACCTTAATAAGGGTGTGGGAGCCTAATACATGTCAGCCCCCCATTTTACGAATTTACATTTCAAAAGCTAGCTCCACATGCATCAGAGCTAGCACCAGCTAGCCCTAGTAATAACTAACCTAGCACCACCTTAATAAGGGTATGGGAGCCTAATACATGTCAGTTCCCCATTATACGAAATTACAGTTCAAAAGCTAGCTCCAGACGCATTACTATAAATTTATATTTATTGATTACATAAAACATTTGGTCACATTTGCTTGAAGGAAATTTTATTTCCCATATTAAGCATCCATGGCCCGCTTTTTGATTTATACGCTGTAATTGCAAACAAAATTAGGGAAAATTTATTCTGTAAGAAAGTTTATTCTATATTTTGCTTATTAGAATTAGAGCCGGTATTACCACCTCTGGTTACCTTAACCGTCGGTTAATAGAAAAATATCGCATCGAAATAGTAAATAACGTACATTTTTGACAATTTACATTATATTTTCGATATGCGATATTTATCTCTTAACCGATGGTTAAGGTAACCGGCACTTTAACAAGAGATGAAAAAACCGGCCCTTAATATATTTTTTTAAATAAAATTCAAACTGATAATTAAACACCGCAGACCATCTATACTGCGGACCGGACAATATGTGTTATTTAGTTTCTACCGATGTATCAATTAAACTAATGGGCAAAATAGGTCGGTAATAGCGGGATATTTAAACTGGTTCCTGGGAGTACTACGGATTTATATACCGTGTACCGTGTTTACCACGGAAATGTTGACATAGGCGATTACCACGTTAGATTTAAAATTAGTTCATAACGCTTTTCCGGATATATATAAGAACAACTATATTTCTTAGTTTACTTACTTCAAATAAAATTACATTAATTTACTTAGTAATAATGTGGGTTTAAAGCATATTTAAATAAAAATTCATTAAAATAAAATATTATTTGACAGAAGTGTTGTTTAGATTTTGTTGTAATGTTTGACATTAGTGAATTATAATTTATAAATTAATTATGTTTAAAAATATTTTTATGAGAATTAATTATATTTTAACCAGAAAATAAATATGAAAATGTACTATTAGAAACAAATAAAAAAAATTGGAGACACGAAGGATCGAACTTGAGGTTATGAGAAATATTAAAACAAAACGTATCTGCACTTCTGTCAAACTAAATTTTGTTTTATTTAATTTTTATTATCTGAAATAGGTAATTCTAAGAATATAATGTAATTAGCCGAAAAAAGGATGTGCCAAATTTGAATTTAACATGGTAAACGACCATGTCAACATTTCCATGGGACACACGGTATAATAATTATAAATACATTTCAAATAAAAGGAAAATGAAAGTTTAAATATCATTTTATTTATTGAAATCAATAAAAAAATACGAAATGACCAGGCGGAATCTGTTAAAACTTTATGGTCTGATTATCAAAAGTTACTGTACCGTGGACTTATGGAAAAAAAGCAAGAAAATACAAATAAAATGACACGAAACTTTTTTCCGTCCGATGCATTATATTTTATGATGTAACGCAAAATTAAATTTTTAATTTGTGACATCTGACCGGGCTCGGTGACTTTTGAAAATCATTAACCAAGTTTTCCAGGTATTCTTCCCGTGATAGTCTGCATCTAGGATTTTTATTTAGTAAAGAACAAACCATAACAATTGACTATAGTGGAGGGTGAAACATACTTTTTTTTACTTTTAAATCATTATATAGTTCCTATTTTCCTTTATGCCTCAAAGTATAAGTTACGAAATGGCCGACAGAACTTACATTGCGCATGCCTTCATAACCTATTACTCCTCTCAACAGAAAAGTATCATCATTAATATGTAATTTACTTTGAATTGACATTAAACTAGTGGTAATCTCACAAGTATGTGTTACACAATTAAGTGGTTCAATAAATATGTAATTATTGATATTAACAGTTTTTTCTAAATATTTACTTTTACACAGCTGACTGATTTTCCGAATATTAGATTTTTCAACATATTCATTTACACTATTTTGTAAGCAAGATATGTCATCAAGAGGAAATGATATAAATTTTAAATATTCCACTTCTTCATTTTGGCAGTTTATGCATTTATAATTCTTGGTACCCATGCTGATGCCAATGAAAACATTGGAAAGAATATTTGGTAGAGTATCTTCACAAGCAACTTCCCAAATATTTTCTATTAACTTGTTAATTCGTCCTTCGGAGTATAAAATTTGCGCTCGTAATTTATACACGTGAGTATTCACTTCCCCATGGACTATTTTATGTATTAAACATGAAAATTAATCTTTATTTTCTTTTGTAGTATTTATAAAGTTTTTAAAATTGTCACTGTCACAATACGCTGAGCAAAATATTTGAGCTACTGAATCGAAGCCACACGTATTGCTCAGGGTTATTAATTTTTGATCGATTAAAATAGGTTTTCTATGCACAACATTGCCGTTCCTCAAAAGCCCTATTGTGCGCAGCCTTTGTGGCTTTTGTAAGTCAATGTACATAAATTTCTTGGACGTTTTCGAGGGGAAACATTTTTTCCCATCCAATTTTCTAGCGCAGTAGATTCTAAAAGAGATTTGTCTTCTAATCCAAGTTTAAAACAACTTCTGCAAAATTGGCTTCCTTCGTATGTGGCGACACAATTATTATTGTTGTGCATATTTACGTTACACAATTCACAGTTTAAATTACTGTTAGCATCGATTGAAAGATCACAGAAAGCACAGACAGGTTGTTGGCAATCATATTGTTTATCTAAAATTGTAAATATATAATAATGTCATCAGTTTACAAAATGTATCAAGCGTCCGTCTAACCCATTTCTCTTATATACTACATGTGTGAAAGATTATCAAAAAAATTACATTTTATTTACATGTTGTACATTCGAAAAAAAAAAAAATAGTAGAGGGTGCTCTGATACAATATAATTATGTTACAGTGTAAGTTAGAAATCAGTGAATAATAATATCCGTTACTAACAACTGGTTCAAATTTTTAAAATAACTAAAATCTAGACTACTCTAGTGTAGTGTAAGTTAGATTAGATGGAATGTATTTTTAGAAACTTAGCTTTAAGGTTTTCCTGAAATAATGTCATAGATATTTATAACTTATTTGTTGTTTTTTTCTAATAATCTATACAGGTGTTCATTTTAAGTGGTACATTATTGCTATCTCGAGAATTATAAGAGATACAAAGTTGCTTAAATTAGCAAACAATTTCTTTATCACAAGACAATTAAAATAAGCAAAAAGAATTTTTTTTCTACTAGTTGTTTTGAGATATAGGAACCAACATTCTTATTTTAAATGGAATACCTATATATTTTAACATATTTAAAATCTAGTTAAAATTATAAATTTAATTAATTGATTTTTAGTTAAAAAATAAAGACCCTGTATAAGCAATAAAAGTTTGTATATTTAGACTTGAAAATAGCAGTTGCTATGAATAAATAAAATTCAAACTTCAAATTCAAACAAATTTTAGGTTTTTTTTACATGGTTTCTGTTATATTTATAAATAGCGTGAACAAGGGGCCGATTCTTGAAAAAATGAAAATGATATGAGAATGAGATGAAAATTTTTCTTTTAATTTCACATATATCATAAATATCAATTCTTCACTCATCTATCTATTGAGCCTTGGTTCTACAAGTGAGAAATTATCACACATCACTGGGGTTATTCTTTAAAAAATTGAATTTTGTTAATGTCATTGTCATCTGCAAATGTCAAAGTTGCAAATGCACGTTAAAATACATAATTTTATAATATAATAATCAGGGTATAGAAAAAAATCTATCTAATGCCTAAACATAGGAAATTCTTTATATAATATATTTGTGCGCATCCTAAAGTAATTTTATTTCAAAATTTATGTCAAAAGATCAAATGAAATTGTGGAACGACTAAGAAAACGAAATAAATAGCATTGTTGGGACAAATAAAACATAACGCAGGAAAACCTCATATATAAACGTTAAATTTTACACATTTTAAAACAATTATAATTTACTTTTGAAAAAGTAGCTAAAATTCTTGATGCAGGAACTAAATTCTTCTAACGAAAGAATTGACAAACACGTAACTCGTTTATTTAATTTAAATAAACGTATAAAAGTTTGAGCCTTCTGAGAATTGAAAAGAATCTTCGTTCATATAAAATTTCCTTTTTTTATCAATCCTTACATCCATAAGAACTTGCAGAGCTGCAGCAACTTCTAATTTATCTACCATATTGATATGTCTATAAACAATATTTTATTTATAATAATGATATAATAATAATAAACTATTTCTATAAAGTTCTGTTATTAAAAAAAATATTAATAAAATATTTTAATAATCATAAAATCATACGTAGTAGATGTATTTATCGACATACACAAAATAAATAATTTCCAGTCAAATTACATTTAACCACCGAATATGATAGTGACATTTTATAGCGTGGTGAGATATAAATGATATGATATGATACAAAAATTCAAGAATTCAAATTTTCTTCTCACGCATGTGACTTATTTTATCACTTATGAGATTTTTTCACATTTCAAGAATTGGCCCCCCACGTAGATTTTGAGTTTTAATTCTCATTTATTCATGGCAACTGCTATTTTCAGGTCAAAATACAAACTTTTAATGCCCATAAAGAAACATTATTTATTAACAAAAACTAAACTTTAATCATATCTTTGGGTTTGCACTTTTATGTAGATTTCAAATATGTAGAAATATATGTGTTCCTATCAAAATAAAAAAGTTAAATCCTATATCTTGAGAACAACAAATTGTTTGCTAATTTAACCAACTTTGTATCTCTAATAGTTCTCGGGATAGCAATAATGTACCACTTAAAATGAACACCCTAGCAGTTGTTACAAAACACAACTAGAAATTACTGAAATGTGTTTCGATATATTCTCGAAATACAAGGGATAACAAATTATTAAAAATAAAAAATTCAATAATAAATATTTTTGAGGCAGTACCTAAGTACCTATAAAAATAATTGAAAAACTTTAAATGCAGCGGTTTGAAACTGGATCATGTTACAAAAATATGCATTTTCGCGGTTGAGTACTGTTGACACAGTGACGTTACAGACGAACCATATTCATACATTTTCAAACCAAGTTCCCGAGCAAAATGTGATTTGAAAGATAAGAGGGGATGATACATAACATTCTTGTAAATTATTTGTAAGAATGAAATGTTTTATTTATTACAGATTAAAAATAAATTGATTGAAATAGAATTTCAAGATTTAAGAAAAACCGTAAAATTATACATGCATAAATGTTCTTCCCGACATATAAGATTTATTTTTAATTTGTCATATTGTCATCACTATTTCGTTTTCTTTATTTACTAATTTTAATAGAAATAATTTTTGCTGGTTATTCAAGTTGTGAAACTAATTTTTGTTCTAGTTTAAAACAGTGTATTTTCGCGACTTATCTACTTATGACATTATGATAGAGTACGGTTTGAAAATACGTACACTGTTGATCGACAAAAACAGCACTAAATATATATGAACATAACTTACTACAAATTTCTCGGGTAATTGTTTCAGTAATACTACTTGTTGTTGAATCTTGTCCAGTCTTCTTACCCCGATTTTCTTGGGTAATTGTATCTTTAATTTTTGTTATTGTATCTTGTCCGGTCTGCTTACAACAAATGTCTGTGGTAATTGTTTCAGTAATGTTAGTTGTAAAAATTTGTCCAGACTGATTACTCCAATCTCCGATAATTGTATCATTAATATTTATTGTTGTTATTATTTCTTGCTCAGTCTGCTGCTTATTACAAATTTCTCTGGTAGCTATTTCATTAATATTTCTTGTAGACACATCTTGTCCAGTTTGCTAAAACGTATAAGTTAAGATTGGTATTTATGTCCTTTTCGCAATTTTAAAAATATATTTTGGTTAGTAAATAATCTTTAATAGATAATTGTAATATAAAAACTTACCGAATTTCCAGTTAATATTTTCGCATAGCCTAGATTACTACGGATGTGTTCAGTTACAAAATGATCTGCACGAACTGGTAATTTTTTGTGACTAAATATTCGATTTTTTATTTGATTGAAATTAGACTCCACACTGGCGGAACTACTAATGGTTGGAGAAAAGTATGGTGTCATGACTGCAGTCCACATAGGAATAATATTAGCAATCTTATTCATAAAATCCGTTACAAACAAAGGTAACACTTGCTGGTTACCTCTATCACCTTTTGTGCTTTTCTTTACATATGCATTATTAGCTATTTGTTTCACCCACTTCTTAAATACTGACTTCTTTATTATTTCTTTGTTTATAATATTTAATTCTACAGATGTTTCTTGTGTTAATTCTTCTGACATTTGCAAAAGTTCTGTAGAACCAGTAGCTATTCTCTTTTTCAACCATTGTTTTTTTATTTCACATTCAGTCAATTCCCCTTTGCTGTTATTACCTTCAGTATCTGAGTAAGCAACACAAAATACCGCAACTAATATATTTTCTAAGTCCTTCATTGAATTTGTTTGAACCATTTGTCCAATGCATTTGAGGTAAAATTTTCTCGTTAAAGAATGCTGACGTTTTAATGAAGGCCACTTAGATACAAGTTTCATTAGATGAGCTACATCTATTCTTAAGAAACATGACGGTTGCTCTAAATCACATTCTAGTTTGAAAATAATATTAAAACACAATTGCAGAGAGTCATACAAACTACTGCAAGATGTAAAAGTTGCAGCTCAAGCATACATTAAAGCTAGTGACATGTCTGTTACCACTTCAGAAGGTTTCAAATTTCCTGTCTTTAACCAACCTTGTAAAAAGTTGCTAATAGCAATTGTTGAATGTGATGCACTTAACATGGAACCAACCGAAAATTGTTGGTTTTTCTTTGGTCTTACAACGATATCATATAGAAAAATATATTTTGATTTGGAGCCATCAGAATAAATTTTTTTTTTGAAAGACCACCTGTGGAATCTATACGTATTCTACTGTAATTTTGTTCACAGTATTGCTGGTAAACGTGAATCTAGCTATTTGACCAATAGTATACAAAAAAAGGAGAATATCCTATATCTCGAATAATATTCGAAAATTCCGCCGCTATTTTATACTTATAAAGAGCTACTATTGGACAATGATCCAATAATTCTTTTTTTGAGAATAAATATTTAGCACCTCGTAATACGCTGAGGGAAGGTAAATCTGAAGGTTCCTTTTCTCCGAATCTCATATAATCATTAGCCAAATTTACCCTAATATTACTCGCACTGTAGTTTTGTTCAATCATCTTCTTTATTGAGTCTTCTCTAACTTTTCCGCTTAAAGGCCTTTTTATAGAACTTGAATGTTTCATAAAATAATTTCCTGTTAGTTTGAAATTTATAATTACAGGCTCATCTTCTTTTGGGTGATCAATTATAATTCCTTCAAGTTTGGACAAACACTGTTTACAATATGCATAAATTTTTGCATAAATTGGAACAATGTTACATATTTTATGTCTCTTGAAAATCAATGTGCAAGATATGCGAGTACATGAGAGAATCTTTCGATTTACGATGGATGTCCACGCATGTTTTGCCCAAAGATATTCTTGTCTTGTGCCTAATCGATGTTTTGATTTTAAAGTTGACACATCTTTTCTTTTATATACCGAACAACTTGGGTTGAAAGATTTATATTCCTCAGTAGAAATTGTACACAAAAATTCAAACACATTTTTATCCTCATTTGAATTGTCAGATAATTTATTTATTTCACTACCTGAAGAACATGAATCACTTTTGTCAGTTTCTGTATTTGTGTCACTCGTTTCTTCATTCTTTATTTTACGAGTAACTCCTAAAATATTCCATAAATTGAAATAATTTTTTACAACTGCTGTATAAATTCCCAGAGCAGATATTTCACAACCGTGTTCTTTTAGAATTTTCGATAATTCACACCAAATCTCATTATTTTTGTCCGTGAAATATTCAGAATTAGAGTTATAAAATTCAGATCTTGGATAATTTGTCAAAGTATTTTAAATAGTTTGTATTTCTTCGGAATTCCTATTCTTTACCATTTTTGAACGAAACACAAAGATAGAACAATAAACAAATGTTGATCTTATATCCACAACAGTTCCGAGAGTTATAGCCTCGTCTATAGTGTCGTCGGTTTATTCTAATAGAAAAATTGAATGAAGTTAAATTTAAATAGTATAACAAAAAATAGTACATTGTTAAGGGTGTAACAGCTAAACTAGTCACCGCCATTATTTTCTTAATTACTATATATTGTATAGAACAAAGTTGTAGGAGAATAAGGGGGACGTTTTTTTTATTAAAGAATAGTATATTCTATAACAAGTATGGAATAGGTATTTCCGGGCGAGTGAGGCCGAGCCGTAGGCGAGGTCTACGGTTTCGTAAGTGGCGGAAATACTATTCCATACGAGTTATAGACTATACTTTCTATACTATATAATATTCAGTAACTGAAAACTACTATGGAATATACTCGGTCCGTAATACCCTTACGGAATATTATTCTGTAACAGTTTGTCAAGGATAGTGTTATAGAATAGTATATTCTGTAACAAGTTTGGAATGAGGCATAGTCAGCACGAGTGCTAAGTAACGAGCCGTAGGCGAGTGTGAGATATCCACGAGGGCGGAATAGCCTTTCCAAACATGTTGCAGACTATACTTTCTATACGACTAAAAATTTTAAGTTAAATTTAAAAAACATAACCAAGAAAAATATTTGAATAAAATTGTATTGATAACATTTATATCTATAAGATATTATTTGAATACCTCATGGAATACATTAATTGTTAATTGTTATGAGTGTTTTTAGATATTTTTTTAACAGTCATTAGATGTCACCACATGTAGCTATTCCGTCACTAGTGACAGAAATATTTCGCATAGTTTTATAGAATATAAAAATTCCATAATTGAAAATGATATAAGAATGGTATTATTCTGTAATAGTCGAACAGAAAATATTTTTTAAATCAGTCGTTCTCAAGTTAGAGTACAAAGTTATACTTTTTCAAATGGCATTATCCATATTTCTTAAGCTTAATCGATAGCATATTTTTTCTGAATTCAACCATGTACATTTTATATCCTTATATAACAAAAATATTCCGAAAAATTAAATTTAAATTTAAATAAATATAATTTTTGTTTGTTCATTTTCGGCAGGCTATATATGTAAGAAAAGCATTTGAGTTCAAATTAAAACAATTCATAATTATTTGTTAATAACTTTATAATAATGTTCTATTTGATTTCATTCTTAATAATTTAAACTGACAGATAAGGGCTGATATTCTATAACTCGTGCGATAGTTATCGCACTTGCGATATTTTCGCAAGTAATTTTTGCAGGTGTTACCTAGTGATTCTGTACCTTGCTACGATAACCAAGTTGCGAAATCAACACTTGCGAAAACAAACATGTGTGTTTCAGTTTGACAACACAGTTTATTTTGAATTTTACAAGTAAAGTTGACAAGACCCTAACCTCATACTTCATTCAATTTTTTCGCAAGTTGCGAAAATGACGTGCGATAACGAATTACAGAATCCCACCCCTAGCTTTTATTTATCTTACATAGCCTACTAAAAAGTAATAATAAAAAGGTTTGTTTTTTTAATTTCAATTGACTTTTTTAGAATATTTTGTTATAAAAATATGCTATCGAATAGGAATAAAAAAATATATAACAAAAAATATATAATATTACTTTGTATGATAACTCAGATATAGTTCGTTTAGAAATCATTTGACGAAGAATCGTTATTGTTTTATTACGGCAGCACAATAGAGGGTCCCAATAGCCTGACATGTGGCAGGGCTGTAATGAAAAATTTGAGTAGTGGTTTGAATTAAAATTACCATCTATTTATATACCTACATGGCCGCAACAAACGGTTCGCAGACTTTATAATAAGCTATGAGAAAATTAACAATTTCTAAGTTTAAAAGATTAACGTATTATAATTTTAAATATTAGCAAATACAGCCCTGGTAATCAGTTTAGAAATTCTAGAAAGTGCAGTCTTGGTCTACAGTGGAATACTGGGCGTAAAATATATACCAGTATTCTAAATACTGAACTGGTCGACTGTACAGATCGAAATATTTTGAGATTGCGGTTTGAGCTCTTGTGCACCTATAATAAAACGATAAAGAGTTTTCGTCAAATGATCCCTAGATGAACTATACCACTGGTTTAAAATAATATATATTTTTAAACAAATGTCCCCCTTCTACAACTTTGCTCAATAGATTTTTTTTATCTATAATAATAAAAAAAATTATAATCGGGGTGACTCGTTTAGCTGATATACCCTGTATAACTAAGTGCTGTAAATTGAATACGGCTCGAGGCTCAAACTTCACACTTGTGTGAAATAACCTTTGAGTACGTGTTGTACATTATTCTTTTTCGACGAAACAAAATTGAACATTACCTGCAACTGTCAAACTTTTAAATACAAGTTTTAGGGCTACTCGTGCGAAATAAATTCCACATATCATGTTCAGAAGCATTTGATTGGCTATCGAGCTCATTGCACACGTGTGACGTACAATGACCAACTTTTGCTAATAGTAAAATTATGTATTTTGGGTAGTGGTTGTTTGAAAAGAGTATTTTCTAGCTACACAATACACAAATATTAAAAAAAATACTTAATTATTTGAATAAGTATACAAATATAATGGGATATATAAAATACATAATACGCATCGGCGCGATTAATTTTACTCGTAATTTCGTTCAGAATTAACAATTTAAATTTTCGGCAAATATTCTAATGTATATTACCAAAGGGTAAGGCATGAGTTATAAAACATGTACTATCTTTTACTGCCTCATTAGTGCCCTAGAAATAACGAATTAATTATTTATATTTACAGAGTTATTAACATTTATTTTATTTTGATGCTAATAAAAATAAACTAATTGTTAATTGTTAAATGAAATATTTACAATTATTTATTATTAGTGCTAACTTCACGCTAGCACTAAAAGGATTAAAATTAAATTTTTTCTTTTACATATCTTTACTGCCTCAAAGGTGGCCTTTAGTGCTCTAAAAACTATTACTGAAATGTTTATAGATATCTATTTATTTATAATTATTTTATTCAAAGCGTGAAGTTAGAACTAAGGGTGTGTTATTTTTCACATTTCTTCAATTTTTTTGGGTATATGTTTTGTACCTCATTGGCGCTCTTTAGTGCCCTAAATAATATTTTCAAAACTAATTAAATATACCGTTTAATTAATAAATGTTTGTTTGGAGCGCGAAGTTTTTTTAAATAATATATTTATTAATAAGAGTATGATTTATTGCAAAAAACATTTGATACACTTAATTCGTTACTTTATATGTCTAACCTCGGTGCAAAATTAAATCACAATAAATAATTGAATATTTATCATTATCCCTAGTTTCTACCACACCCTGGTTTCTACAAATATCAGTGACAGATAGTGTTAAAAAATAATGTCAGGACCAAAATTTAACCAGTTTCCCTAAAACTGGAATATTTGATTTTATAGGGTTTATGATTTAAGTTCCCTGATTGGTTAAAATTAGTGCTTTACGAATAATCGATTAATTGTGTGACGTAATTATTTGGTTTTGCAATTAATCGATTAATTGCATCACGAAATTAATTGCATTTGACAATTAAACGATTAATTGTATGATGCAATTAATTGCAATTTGAAATTTATCGATTAATTGCATGATGCAAATAATTGCAATTTGCAATTAATCGATCCTTGCATAAAGCAATTAATTGTAATTTGCAATTAATCGATTAATTGCATGATGCAATTAATTGGAAAGTGCAATTAATCGTATAATTGATTATTTGTAAAACCAATTAATTATATTATGCAATTAATTGATTAATTGTGAAGCACTAGTTAAAACTTGAACTATACTCTATGTCACATAAGAAAAAACGAATGCCACATCAAATAAAAAAAAAACCTACAACAGAAGTATCTACTGTCTGTGTCCAATATGCCTTATAAGACAGTGACAGCAGATTTGTTTGTCGGTTTTTTGTTCATTTCATGTGGCATTAGTGTTTTTCAACCGGATATGGACTATAAGTTTACAACATTGTAAAATTGAAATAAATATTTCGATCGTATTATTTAATTGTTAAACTTCGTAGCGGATGCAGCGGGAAGTTATGTGCTGGCCACATCCAATTTTTAAATTTATTATGGCACTGTATATTTGTCAATAAAAATTGATGCTATATACTTCATACTGTAATGTTAAAATATATGAATCATTTAGTAATTAAAACTAATGTTTATTTACTGCTACTTATAAAGTATAATCCTATATTTTAAATAAACATACATAAACATACATAATAAATAAACAAAGAAACAGTAAAATATAACAGAATTAATATTAAAGAGAAGAATCCATACGAAGACCATTAATTTGTTTATAAAAATTACCATTGAAACTAAAATAATTTTGATTAAACATACGCATAATTATTTCCTTTCCCATTCAATTTTTAAAAATGTAGGATCATAGTTATGGGTGGAAAATAACATTATTTTTAAATACTATTTAATTAAAAATATTTTCTGTCAATATATGTACATACTGGAAGATAACTTGGCACGTCAAAAGAATATATTGCAGTTCACTATTCCTAAGTTGCGTTCTGCCAAATATTTATTTTTACTTCGATGCCGCACGGTTCCAGAGATGAATAGTGATTTTACAACCTTCTATTGCCTTACACAAAGAAACTTTCTACGTAATCCTCCCAAACTCGGGGTGCCAGATACCTACATTTCAACCCCACAAGTTATATTTATACATAAGCGTAGGTGCATATTTTGTATTATGTTTATATAAATAAATACTTTTTTGTGATAAATGTTAATGACGATTGTACCTAATACAGATTCATATAATATAAATAATGATTTTGTAATGTTTATTTTTATATAAATATATATATTTTTTTGAAATATTAGTAACTTTATTAAACTTCATTCTACTTTGGTACGCCTACGGATTTTACCACTGTCCCTTAACCGTAGTGATAATGAGAATTTCCCTGACGCGCCAAGTTATCTTGATTGATTTTTGAAACATAGAAACCGATTCATATATTTAAATATATTTTCAGACAACCACTATGGAAAGTACCTAATATCACACGCTAAACTATTAGTGAAAGTTGGTCATTATATATCATTACCAATACCTAATGCGCTCGTTAGCCCATTAGGTGCGTCTCAACCCGTGTAAAATATATTTTAATTCAACAAATTGTAGTCGTCAGAAAAGTACAGTGTACAACACGTGCTGAAAGGATATTTCAATTTTCAGCACTAGTCATCATATATACTATTATATACAGTATGTTAATTAAAAACCCGGACATATGTAGGGATAGTTACAATTTTTTTAATGCGCATTGCTTCTATTTATTTTTATAGTTTTATACACTAAAATTTACTGAATAAAACCCTTTATTTTTTATATACAATTGTTTTTGTACCTTTGGTAGTCCAATAAACTTAATATGAATATTTCTTAAACAATAATTCAATATGAATGTCTGCGTTAAATAAATTCCTTAGGCCAGATCTATAGCATTTAACAATTTGTAGCTTTTCTTCGTGAGTATAAATATTCATAATAGTTGATAATTAGAGCAATAAATAGAAAATAATAATACACAATTTTTAGACAAGAAAGTAGTGTATGATACTGCTACAATGACTATGAAAATATCGTTCGTTAGGTTCGTTAACAGAAACACACCTTATTTTACAAGGACACTTTATATTCTCAAAGCTACAATTAAACGGTAATGAACATAAAATAGTATAGCTTCTCGTAGTCAACTTAAATTTTCTACATTGACAGTTAATCTGACAGTCATATTTTTAAATTTAACATTCTAAATTCTTTTTTAATAAATTTTAAAATCAACTTTATTCTGCTACCAATGGTACGAAATAAACAATAATTATATCAAAAAATCGGAATATTAAGCGGCCAAAAACATTGATAAATTGTTAAATCCCTTGTTCGGGTTTTTGATAAACACAATGTATATGTTATCTACATACAAATTTTTTGTAAAATAATGCTTACCAAATTTTATCCTGATTATGCGCTTCTAATTAATATGACAGTTGCGGAAATAAATAAGAATTTAAATTAGACGCTAACAGATTCACTCAGCTCAATGTCCGTTTGCTAGTAAATATCAAATGCAAGTAACGAAGCAAATGAAATGCTTCAAAATTTTCAAATATGACAACATTACAATAAACTTAACATAGGTTTATAATACAATAATACTATGGATTACTGGTTTAAAATCCTCAACAACGGCAATATAATGATTAAACGACCCTCAATTACGTGAACAATGAAACCCAAAATATTACCCAAAATAAATTAAAATGTAAACTCTGTCACTGGTTTAAGAAGTTACGCACTGTTTTATTGCACGTTCCCATTTGACGTCTATTTATGTATAAATAAAATGTGTTTGTTTTAAATCGTACAGTATTATTACTATACATATAATATGCTCGTACATGCTAGACATAAGAGTTAATACAATCATGAAAACATTAAGGCAATGCAAAAATTGATGTTTGAGGGTTGTTTTGGAATGTTATTGAAACACCAGAACTTCAACTAAAATAATTAGGCAATCGGATTACATTATTTTAATGCAAAATTAGATTACTTATATGTTGATATGCTGCTTTATGTCACAAATATTACATTGTTACATTTTTGACTTTAAGAAAAGACTCCTTAAACCGTTAAATGTAAGTTCACAGATTGTTTTGGATCACACACCTCTAATTCTAACTTCACGCTCTGAATAAACAATTAATATTTATGTAATATATTTAATTATGTATATATTAATTATAGTATATTTAATTAGTTTTGAAAATATTTTACAGGGCACGACAGGGCATCAATGAGGCACTAAACTTAATAAACTTATGTGTAAAAAAAATTGAAGAAAGTTGCATATAACACACCCTTAGTGATAACTTCACGATCTGAATAAAATAATTATGAATAAATCGATATCTATAAACAATTCTGAAATAGGTTTTAGGGCACCTCTGAGGCACTAAAGATATGTAAAAGAAAAAATTTAATTTTAATCCTTTTAGTGCTGACTAACAATGAACAATTAATTTATTCTTATTAGGGCACCAAAAGGCGCCTGAGGCACTAAAGATATTAAAAAAAAAATATCAAAAATATAACCCTTTGGTGCCAGCGTGAAAATAAAACAAATGGTAATAACATTGTAAACATAAACAATTAATTAGTTGTTTTTAGAGCACTAATGAGGCACTAAACGATAGTATATGTTTTATAATTCGTGCCTTATCCTTCAAGGACCCGTCACTTTAAGGTTTAACCAATTGATTTCACAGCATAAGTGTAAATATAAATATTTAAGGTGATTAATGAAACACTTGGTTATCCCACAAAAATTATTTATTATGACGTACGTTTCGTCCTTTCGGACAACTTCAGACTATTTTACATTCATAAATTGGTTTGTTTATATAAGGTTCAATAAGGGCGAATTTGATACATCTGTTTGTTCATTGACAATGTTAATCTTAGAATTAACGGCTTTCCTTATTTCTATGTTTTCCAGGCAGTTCATTTTTAATCCCTACTCGCAAATGTGTAAAATTTTAAATTCCCCATTAAAGTTATGACAAAGCGGGAGAAGTTTCAAATATAGGATGAAAGAGCATATTAATTCAATTACAAAGAAAACACCTAACACAGGTTTTGCAGACCATTGCCTAGAACTGGCGCTCTGATGCATCTGAACCTAGGTTTTGAAATGTAAATTCGTACAATGGGGGTGCTAGGTTAGTTATTACTGGAGCTAGCTTTTGAAATGTAAATTCATACAATGGGGAGCTGACATATATTAGGCTCCCACACCCTTATTAAGGTGGTGCTAGGTCAGTTATTACTGGAGCTAGCTGGTGCTAGCTCTTATGTATCTGGAGTTTGCATTTGCAATAATCAAAACTCCACCATAAGGGGGCTAACATTGATCTGCCACCCCCCTCCCCCCCCGAACTGAACTCGCCATATGTTTTTAAGAATCATAGTATTGTTTAATGTCAATTCAATGGTGTCTTTCTAATATTAAAATAACGCAAAGGCGGGGATAGATTTTTTTTTTGTTTGTTTATAACTTTTTGACCGGTTAGGTGCTAGCCTTAAATTTATTGGAGCTAGCTGGAGCTAGGTTAGGAGTACGTGGAGCTTGTTTTTCAGGTCAAATATCGTTAATGAAGAGGCTGGCGTCGACTTGGCCCCCCCTGAATGTAACTCTCAATATTTGGCGCAGTAATATGGTGCTAGCTACGTAGTTAGTGGAGCTAGCTGGTCCTACCTATAAGTAACCTGGAGCTACCTTCTGACAGAAATATCTTAAATGGGGTGGGGGGCAAGTCGACTGACCCTGTCCTATGCTTAAAACCATCCATAGTATAGATCCTAAAGCATGAATATGAATGTTTTAACAAAAATATCCATTTCAAGAATATGTAAAATATGACTTTATTTTTGTAAAAAATCATAGATATATTTGCTTCCGCGCCCGAATTTTATAATTCTTCATTATGTTTTAGCTAAAAGAAAATATTGCAACAAGATATTTGCTATTTCAAATGTAGTAGGTATTCTAGAATCCAGCCCATGTAGCTTACAATATACAACGTATTCATTAAAATGACACCCGAAAATTGAATGTTTATTATCTGATTTGTACCACGTTTTGGTCACTTTTGCATGTCCAATGCTTAAAACTATCCATAGAAAAGATCCTAAAACATGAATATGAATGTTTTAACAAAAATATCCATTTCAAGAATAGGTAAAATCTGACTTTATTTTTGTAAAATATCATATAAATATTTGCTACCGCGCCCGAATTTTATAATTCTTTATCATATTTTAGCTAAAAGAAAACATTGCAACAAGAAAATTGCTAAATCAAGTGTGGTAGGTATTCTAGAATCCAGCCCATGTAGCTTACAATATACAACGTATTTATCAAGAAAAGGTAAAATCTTACATTATTTTTGTAAAAAATCATATAATAATTTGCTGTTGCGCCTGAATTTTATAAGTCTTCTTCATGATTTAGCTAAAAGAAAACATTGCAACAAGAAAATTGCTAAATCAAGTGTGGTAGGTATTCTAGAATCCAGCCCATGAAGCTTACAATATACAACTTATTCATCAAGAAAAGTTAAAATCTGACATTGTTTTTGTAAAATATCATATAAATATTTGCTTCCGCGCCCGAATTTTATAATCCTTTAACATATTTTAGCTAAAAGTTAACATTGCAAAAAGAAAAATGCTATTTCAAGTGTGGTAGGTATTCTAGAATCCAGCCCCTGTAGCTTACAATATACAACGTATTCATCAAGAATAGGTAAAATCTGACTTTATTTTTGTAAAAAATCATATAAATATTTGCTTCCGCGCCCGAATTTTATAATATTTTATCATATTTTAGCTAAAAGAAAACATTGCAACAAGGAAATTTCTATTTCAAGTGTGATAGGTATTCTAGAATCCAACCCATATAGCTTACAATATACAACGTATTCATCAATATTAGCTAAAATCTAACTTTATTTTTGTAAAAAATCATATAAATATTTGCTTCCGCGAACGTACTTTATAATTCTTCATCATATTTTAGGTAAAAGAAAACATTGCAACAAGAAAATTGCTATTTCAAGTGTGGTAGATATTCTAGAATCCAGCCCATGTAGCTTACAATATACAACGTATTTATCAGGAATAATTAAAATCTAACTTTTTTTTTGTGAAATTAATTTAAATATTTGCTTCCGCGCCCGAATTTTATAATTCTTCATCATATTTTAACTAAAAAAAAACATTGAAACAAGAAATTTGCTATTTCAAGTGTGGTAGGTATTCTAGAATCCAGCCCATGTAGCTTTCAATATACAACGTATTCACCAAGGAAAGGTTAAATCTGATTTTATTTTTGTAAAAAATCATATAAATGCTTGCTTCCGCGCCCGAATTTAATAATTCTTTATCATACTTTAGCTAAAGGAAAACATTGCAATAAGAAAATTGCTATTTCATATGTGGTAGGTATTCTAGAGTACAGCCCATGTATGTTACAATATACAACGTATACATCAAGAATAGGTAAAATCTGACTTTATTTTTGTAACAAATCATATAAATATTTGCTTAAACGCTCGAATTTTATAATTCTTCATTATATTTTAGCTAAATGAAAACATTGCAACAAGAAAATTGCTATTTCAAATGTGGTAGGTATTCTAGAATCCAGCCCATGTAGCTTACAATATACAACGTATTCATCAAGAAAAGGTAATATCTGACTATATTTTTGCAAAAAATCATATAAATATTTGCTTCCGCGCCCGAATTTTATAATTCTTCATCATATTTTAGCTAAAAGTAAAAATTATAACAAGAAAATTGCTACTTTAATTGTGGTAGGTATTCTAGAATCCATTCAATGTAGCTTAAAATATACAACGTATTTATCAAGAATAGGTAAAATCTGACTTATTTTTTGTAAAAAATCTTATAATTATTGGCTTCCGCGCCCGAATTTTATTATTCTTCATCATATTTTAGTTAATAGAAAACATTGCAACAAGAAAATTGCTATTTTAAGTGTAGTAGGTATTTTAGAATCCAGCCCATCTAGCTTACAATATAAAACGTATTCATTAAAATGACATCAGAAAATTGTATGTTTATTATGTGACTGGTACCACGTTTTGGTTACTTTTGCAGGTCCAATGCTTAAAACCATCCATAGTATAGATCCTAAAGCATGAATATGAATGTTTTAGCAAAAATATCCATTTCAAGAATAGGTAAAATCTGACTTTAATTTTGAAAAAAATCATATAAATATTTGCTTCCGTGCCCGAATTTGATAATTCTTCATCATATATTAGCTAAAAGAAAACATTGCAACAAGTAAATTGCTATTTCAAGTGTGGTAGGTATTTTAGAATCCAGCCCATGTAGCTTACAATATACAACGTATTCATCAAAATGGCACCTGAAAATTTAATGTTTATAATCTGATTGGAACCACGTTTTGGTCACTTTTGGATGTCCAATGCTTAAAACCATCCATAGTATAGATCCTAAAGCATGAATATGAATTTTTTTTAAGAAAAATATCCATTTCAAAAATAGGTAAAATCTGAATTAATTTTTGTAAAGAATAATATAAATATTTGCTTCCGCGCCCGAATTTTATAATTCTTTATCATATTTTAGCTAAAAGAAAACACTGCAACAAAAAATTACTATTTCAAGCGTGGTAGGTATTCTAGAATCCAGCCCATGTAGCTAACAATATACAACGTATTTATCAAGAAAAGGTAAAATCTGACTTTATTTTTGTAAAAAATTATATGAGTATTTGCTTCCGCGTCTGAATTTTATAATATTTTATCATATCTTACCTAAAAGAAAACATTGCAACAAGAAAATTGCAATTTCAAGTGTGGTAGGTATTCTAGAATCCAGCCCATGTATCCTACATTATACAACGTATTTCTTAAATGATACCCGAAAATTGAATATTTATTATCTGATTGGTACCACGCTTTAGTCACTTTTGCATGTTTAATGCTTAAAACCATCCATAGTATTGATCCTAAAGCATGAATATGAATTTTTTAACAAAAATATCTATTTCAAGAATAGGTAAAATCTGACTTAATTTTTATAAAAAATCATATAAATGTTTGCTTCCGCGCCCGAATTTTATAATTCTTTATCATATATTAGCTAAAAGAAAACATTGCAACAAGAAAATTGCTTTTACATGTGTGGTAGGTATTCTAGAATCCAGCCCATGTAGCCTACATTATACAACGTATTTATTAAAATGACACCCGAAAATTTAATGTTTATCATGTGATGGGTACCACGTTTTGGTCACTTTTACATGTCCAATGCTTAAAACAATCCATAGTATTGATCCTAAAGCATGAATATGTATGTTTTAACAAAAATATCTATTAAAGAATTGGTAAAATCTGACTTTATATTTGTAAAATATCTTATAAATATTTGCTTTCGCACCCGAATTTTATAAGCCTTTAACATATTTTAGCTAAAAGAAAATATTGCAACAATGAAGTTGTTATTTCAAGTGTGGTAGGTATTCTAGAGTCCAGCCCATGTAGCTTACAATATATAACGTATTTATTAAAATGACACCCAAAAATTGTATGTTTATTATCTGATTGGCACCACTTTTGCATGTCCAATGTTTAAAACCATACATGGTATAGATCCTAAAGCATGAATATGAATGTTTTAACAAAAATATCCATTTCAAGAATAGGTAAAATCTGACTTCATTTTTGTATAAGATCATATAAAAATTTACTTCCGCGCCAGAATTTTATAATTCTTTATCATATTTAAGCTAAAAGAAAACATTGCAACAAGAAAATTGCTATTTCACGTAAGTTAGGTATTCTAGAATCCAGCCCATGTAGCTTACAATATACAACGTATTCATCAAGAAAAGGTAAAATCTGACATTATTTTTTAAAAAAATCATATAAATATTTGCTTTCGTGCCCGAATTTGATAATTCTTCATCACATATTAGCTAAAAGAAAACATTGCAACAAGTAAATTGCTATTTCAAGTGTGGTAGGTATTTTAGAATCCAGCCCATGTAGCTTACAATATACAACGTATTCATCAAAATGGCACCTGAAAATTTAATGTTTATAATCTGATTGGAACCACGTTTTGGTCACTTTTGGATGTCCAATGCTCAAAACCATCCATAGTATAGATCCTAAAGCATATATATGAATGTTTTAACAAAAATATCCATTTCAAGAATAAGTAAAATCTGACTTTATTTTTGTAAAAAATTATATAAATATTTGCTTCCGCACCCGAATTTTATAATTCATCATCATATTTTAGCTATAACAAAACATTGCAACAAGTAAATTGCTATATCAAGTGTGGAAGATTTCTAGAATCCATCCCATGTAGCTTACAAAATACAACGTATTCATCAAGAATAGATAAAATATGACTGTATTTTTGTAAAAAATTATATAAATATTTGCTTCCGCGCCCAAATTTTATAATTCGTCATCATATTTCAGCTAAAAGAAAACATTGCAACATGAAAATTGTTATTTCAAATGTAGTAGGTATTCTTGAATCCAGCCCATGTAGCTAACAATATACAACGTATTAATTAAAATGACATCCGAAAATTTAATGTTTATGATCTGATTGGTACCACGTTTTGGTCACTTTTGCATGTCGAATGCTAAAATTATCCGTAGTATAGATCCTAAAGCATGAATATGAATGTTTTAATAAAAATATCAATTTCAAGAATAGTTAAAATCTAACTTATTTTTGTAAAAAATCATATAAATATTTGCTTCCGCGCCCGAATTTTATAAATCTTCATCATATTTTAGCTAAAAGAAAACATTGCAACAAGATATTTGCGTTTTTAAGTGTTGTAGGTATTCTAGAATCCAGCTCATGTAGCTTACAATATAGAACGTATTCATAAAGAATAGGTAAAATCTGACATTATTATTGTAAAAAATCATTAAAATATTGGTTTCCGCGCTTGAATTTTATAATGTTTCATCATATTTTAGCTAAAAGAAAACATTGCAACAAGAACCTTGCTATTTCAAGTGTGGTAGGTATTCTAGAATCCAGCCCCTATAGCTTACATTATACAACGTATTCATTAAAATGACACCCGAAAATTGAATGTCTATTTTCTGATTGGTGCCACGTCTTGGTCACTTTTGCATGTAAAATTATCCATAGTTTAGATCCTAAAACATGAATATGAAAGTTTTAACAAAAATATCCTTTTCAAGAATTGATAAAATATGACTTTTTTTGTAAAAAATCTTATAAATATTTACTTCCGCGCCCGAATTTTATAATTCTTTGCCATATTTTAGCTAAAAGATAACATTACAACAAGAAAATTGCTATTTCAAGTGCGGTAGGTATTCTCGATTCCAGCCCATGTGGCTTACAATATACAACGTATTTATCAATAATAGGTAAAATCTGACTTTGTTTTTGTAAAAAATCTTATAAATATATGCTTCCGCGCCCGAATTTTATAATTCTTCATCATATTTTAGCTAAAAGAAATCATTGCAACAAGAAAATTGCTATTTCAATAATGGTAGGTATTCTAGAATCCAGCCCATGTAGATTACAATATGCAACGTATTCATCAAGAATAGGTAAAATCTGACTTTATTTTTGTAAAAAATCATATAAATATTTACTTCCGCGACCGAATATTATAATTCTTCATCATATATTAGCTAAATGAAAACATTGCAACAAGAAAATTGCTATTTCAAGTGTGGTAGGTATTCTAGATACCAGCCCGTGTAGCTTACAATATACAACGTATTCTTCAAGAATAGGTAATATCTGACTTTATTTTTGTAAAAAATCATATAAATATTTGCTTTCGCGCCCGAATTTTATAATTCTTTATAATATTTTAGCTTAAAGATAACATTGCAACAAGTAAATTGCTATTTCAAGTGTGGTAGGTATTCTAAAATCCAGCCCACGTAGCTTACAATATACAACGTATTCATCAAGAATAGATAAAATATGACTTTATTTTTGTAAAAAATTTAATAAATATTTGCTTCCGCGCCCGAATTTTATAATTCTTCATCATATTTTAGCTAAAAGAAAACGTTGCAACATGAAAATTATTATTTTAAGTGTGGTAGGTATTCTAGAATCCAGCCCATGTAGCTTACAATATACAACCTATTTATCAAGAAAAGGTAAAATCTGACTTTATTTTTGTAAAAAATAATATAAATATTAGCTTCCGCGCCCGAATTTTATAATTCTTCATCATATTTTAGCTAAAAGACAACATTGCAACAAAAAATTGCTATTTTAAGTGTGGAAGTTATTCTAGAATCCAGCTTATGTAGCTTACAATATACAACGTATTCATCAAGAATATTTAAAATCTGACTTTGTTTTTGTAAAAAATCATATAAATATTTGCTTCCGCGCCCGAATTTTATAATTCTTTATTATATTTTAGCTAAAAGAAAACATTGCAACAAGAAAATTTCTATTTCCAGTGTAGTAGGTATTCTAGAACCCAGCCCATGTAGCTTACAATATACAACGTATTCTTCAAGAATAGGTAAAATCTGACTTTATTTTTGTAAAAAATCATATAAATATTTGCTTCCGCGACCGAATTTTATAAATCTTTATCATATATTAGCTAAATGAAAACATTGCAACAAGAAAATTGCTATTTCAAGTGTGGTAGGTATTCTAGATACCAGCCCGTGTAGCTTACAATATACAACGTATTTATCAAGAATAGGTAATATCTGACTTTATTTTTGTAAAAAATCATATAAATATTTGCTTCCGCGCCCGAATTTTATAATTCTTAATATTTTAGCTAAAAGATAACATTGCAACAAGTAAATTGCTATTTCAGGTGTGGTAGGTATTCCAGAATCCAGCCCATGTAGCTTACAATATAGAACGTATACATCAAGAATAGATATAATATGACTTTATTTTTGTAAAAAATTTAATAAATATTTGCTTCCGCGACCGAATTTTATAATTCTTCTTCATATTTTAGCTAAAAGAAAACATTGCAACATGAAAATTATTATTTCAAGTGTGGTAGGTAGTCTTGAATCCAGCCCATGTAGCTTACAATATACAACGTATTAATTAAAATGACATCCGAAAATTTAATGTTTATTATCTGATTGGTACCACCTTTTGGTCACTTTTGTATGTCGAATGCTAAAATTATCCAAAGTATAGATCCTAAAGCATGTATATAAATGTTTTAATAAAAATATCAATTTCAAGAATAGGTAAAATTTGACTTTATTTTTGTAAAAAATCATATAAATATTTGCTTCCGCGCCCGAATTTTATAAATCTTCATCATATTTTAGCTAAAAGAATACATTGCAACAAGAAAATTGCTATTTCAAGTGTGGTAGATATTCTAGAATCCAGCCCATGTGGCTTACAATATACAACGTATTCATCAAGAATAGGTAAAATCTGACTTTATTTTTGTAAAAAATCATATATATATATATATATATATATATATATATATATATATATTTGGTTACGCGGCCGAATTTTTTAATTCCTTATCATATTTTAGGTAAAAGAAAACATTGCAACAAGAAAATTTCTATTTCAAGTGTGGTAGGTATTCTAGAATTCAGCACATGTACCTTACAATATACAACGTATTCATCAAGAATAGATAAAATCTGACTTTATTTTTGTAAAAAATCATATAAATATTAGCTTCCGCGCCTTAATTTTATAATTCTTCATTATATTTTAGCTAAAAGAAAACATTGCAACAAGAATAGGTAAAATCTGACTTTATTTTTGTAAAAAATCATATAAATATTTGTTTCCGCGCCCGAATTTTATAGTTCTTCATCATATTTTAGCTAAAAGAAAACATTGCAACAAGAAAATTGCTATTTGAAGTGTGGTAGGTATTTTAGAATTCAGCCCATTTAGCTTACAATTTACAACGTATTTATTAAAATGACACCCGAAAATTTAATGTTTATTATCTCATTGGTACCACGTTTTGGTCACTTTTGCACGTGCAATGCCTAAAACCATCCATAGTATAGATCCTAAAGCATGAATATGAATGTTTTAGCAAAAATATCTATTTTAAGAATAAGAAAATCTGACATTATTTTTGTAAAAATCATATAAATATTTGCTTTCGCGCCCAAATTTTATAATTCTTTATCATATTTTAGCTAAAAGAAAATATTGCAACACAAAAATTGCTATTTCAAGTGTGGTAAGTATTCTAGAATCCAGCCCATGTGGCTTACAATATACAACGTATTCATCAAGAATAGGTAAAATCTGACTTTATTTTTGTAAAAAATCATATAAATATTTGCTTCTTTGTCCTAATTTTATAATTCTTTATCATTTTATTAGCTAAAAGAAAACATTGCATTAAGAAAATTGCTATTTCAAGTGTGGTAGGTATGCTAGATACCATCCCGTGTAGTTTACAATATACAACGTATTCATCAAGAATAGGTTATATCTGACTTTATTTTTGTAAAAAATCATATAAATATTTGCTTTCGCGCCCGAATTTTATAATTCTTTATAATATTTTAGCTAAAAGGTCACATTGCAACAAGTAAATTGCTATTTCAAGTGTGGTAGGTATTCTAGAATCCAGCCCATGTGGCTTACAATATACAACGTATTCATTAAGAATAGGTAAAATCTGACTTTATTTTTGTAAAAAATCATTAAAATATTTGCTTCCGCGCCCGAATTTTTTAATTCTTCATCATATTTTAGCTAAAAGAACACATTTCAACTAGAAAGTTGCTATTTCAAGTGTGGTAGGTATTCTTGAATACGGCCCATGTAGTTTACAATATACAATCTATTCATCAAGAATAGGTAAAATCTGACATTATTTTTGTAAAGAATCATTAAAATTTTTGTTTCCGCGCCCGAATTTTATAATTCTTCATCATATTTTAGCTAAAAGTAAACATTGCATCAAGAAAATTGCTATTTCAATTGTGGTAGGTATTCTAGAATACAGCCTCTATAGATTACAACATACAACATATTCATTAAAATGACACCCGGAAAATAAATCTTTATTATCTGATTGGTACCACGTTTTGGTCACTTTTGCATGTCCAATGGTAAAATTATCCATAGGATAGATCCAAAAGCATGAATATAAATGTTTTAACAAGAATATCCATTTCAAGAATAGATAAAATATGACATTTTTTTTTTAAAAATCATATAAATATTTGCTTCCGCGCCCGAATTTCATAATTCTTCATCATATTTTAGCTAAAAGATAACATTGCAACAAGTAAATTGCTATTTCAAGTGTGGTAGGTAATCTAGAATCCAGCCCATGCAGTTTACAATATACAACGTATTCATCAAAAATAGGTAAAATCTGACTTTATTTTTGTAAAAAATCATATAAATATTTGCTTCCGCGCCCGAATTTTATAATTCTTCATCTTATTGTAGCTAAAAGAAAACATTGCAACAAGAAAATTGGTATTTCAAGTGTGATAGGTATTCTAGAATCCAGGCCATGTAACTTACAATATACAACGTATTCATCAAGAAAAAGTAAAATCTGACTTTATTTTTGTAAAAAATCATATAAATATTTGCTTCCGCGCCCGAATTCTATAAGTCTTCATCATATTTTAGCTAAAAGAAAACACTGCAACAAGAAAATTGCTATTTCAAGTGTGGTAGGTATTCTAGATTTCAGCCCATGTAGCTAACAATATACAACGTATTCATTAAAATGACACCCGAAAATTGAATGTTTATTATCTGAATGGTACTACGTTATGGTCACTTTTCCATGTCCAATGATAATACCATCCATAGTATAGATACTAAAACATAAATGTGAATGTTTTAACAAAAATATCCATTTGAAGAATAGGTAAAATCTGACTTTATTTTTGTAAAAAATCATATAAACATTTGCTTCTGCGCCCGAATTTTATAATTCTTCTTCATATTTTGCTAAAAGAAAACATTGCAACAAGAAAATTGCTATTTCAAGTGTGGTAGGTATTCTAGAATCTAGCCCATGTAGCTTACAATATACAACGTATTCATTGAAATGACACCCGAAAATTAAATTTTTCTTATGTGATTGGTACCACGTTTTGGTTAATTTTGCATGTCCAATGCTTAAAACCATTCATAGTATAGATCCTAAAGCAGGAATATGAATGTTTTAACAAAAATATTTATTTCAAGAATAGGTAAAATCTGACTTTATTTTTATAAAAAATCATATAAATATTTGCTTCAGCGCCCGAATTTTATAATTCTTTGTCATATTTTAGCTAAAAGAAAACATTGCAACAAGAAAATTGCTATTTCAAGTGTGGTAGGTATTCTAGAATCTAGCCCATGTAGCTTCCAATATACAACATTTATTGAAATGACACCCGAAAATTAAATTTTTATTATGTGATTGGTACCACGTTTTGGTTACTTTTGCATGTCCAATGCTTAAAACCATCCATAGTATAGTTCAAAAAGCAGGAATATGAATGTTTTAAGAAAAAATTCTATTTCAAGAATAGGTAAAATCTGACTCTATTTTTGTAAAAAATCATATAAATATTTGCTTTAGCGCCCGAATTTTATAATTCTTTGTCATAATTTAGCTAAAAGAAAACATTGCAACAAGAAAATTGCTATTTCAAGTGTGGAAGGTATTCTAGAATCTAGTCCATGTAGCTTCCAATATACAACGTATTCATTGAAATGACACCCGAAAATTAAATTTTTATTATGTGATTGGCACCACGTTTTGATTAGTTTTGCATGTCTAATGTTAAACCATTCATAGTATAGATCCTAAAGCATGAATATGAATGTGTTAACAAAAATATCCATTTCAAGAATAGGTAAAATCTGACTTTATTTTTGTCAAAAATCATATTAATATTTGCTTCCGCGCACGAATTTTATAATTCTTTGTCTTATTTTAGCTAAAAAAAACATTGTAACAAGAAAATAGCTATTTCAAGTGTGGTAGGTATTTTAGAATCTAACCCATGTAGCTTACAATATACAACGTATTCATTAAAATGATACTCGTAAATTGAATGTTTATTATTTGATTGGTACCACGTTTTCGTTATTTTTGCATGTCCAATGCTTAAAACCATCCATAGTATAGATCCTAAAGCAGGAATATGAATGTTTTAACAAAAATATCTATTTCAAGAATAGGTAAAATCTGACTTTATTTTTGTCAAAAATCATATTAATATTTGCTTCCGCGCACGAATTTTATAATTCTTTGTCTTATTTTAGTTTACCTATTTTTGATGAAAACGTTGTATATTGTAAGATCATTGGCTGGATTCTAGATTACCTACCACACTTGAAATAGCAATTTTCTTGTTCCAATGTTTACTTTTACCTAAATTATGATAAAAAATCATACAATTCGGGCAAGGAAGCAAATATTTATATGATTTTTTACAAAAATAAAGTCAGATTTTATCTATTCTTGAAATAGATATTTTTGTTAAAACATTCATAAACATGCTTTTGGACCTATACTATGGATAAAATATGATGAAAATTTATAAAATTCGGGCGCAGAAGCAAATATTTATATAAGTTTTTAGAAAAATAAAGTCAGATTTTACCTATTTTTGATGAATACGTTGTATATTGTAGGCTTCATTGGCTGGATTTTAGAATACCTACCACAATTGAAATAGCAATTTTCTTGTTGCAATGTTTTCTTTTACCTAAATTATGATAAAAAATCATCAAATTCGGGCGCGGAAGCAAATATTTATATGATTTATTACAAAAATAAAGTCAGATTTTACCTATTCCTGAAATGGATATTTTTGTTAAAACATTCATAAACATGCTTTTGGACCTATACTGTGGATAATATATGATGAAAAATTATAAAATTCGGGCGCGGAGGCAAATATTTATATAATTTTTTACAACAATAAAGTCAAATTTTACCTATTTTTTATGAATACGTTGTATATTATAAGCTTCATTGGCTGGATTCTAGAATACCTACCACACTTTAAATAGCAATTTTCTTGTTGCAATGTTTTCTTTTACCTAAATTATGATGAAAAATCATAAAATTCGGGCGCGGAAGCTAATATTTATATGATTTTTTACAAAAATAAAATCAGATTTTACCTATTCTTGAAATGGATATTTTTGTTATAACATTCATAAACATGCTTTTGGACCTATACTGTAGATAAAATATGATGAAAAATAATAAATTTCGGGCGCGGAAGCAAATATTTTTATTATTTTTTCCAAAAAAAAGTCAGAGTTTACCTATTTTTGATGAATACGTTGTATATTGTAAGCTACATAGGCTGGATTCTAGAATACCTAACACACTTGAAATAGCAATTTTCTTGTTGCAATGTTTTCTTTCAGCTAAAATATGATGAAAAATCATAAAATTCGGGCGCGGAAGCAAATATTTATATGATTTTTTCCAAACATAAAGTCAGATTTTACCTGTTTTTGAAATGGATATTTTTGTTAAAACATTCATAAACATGCTTCTGGACCTATACCATGAATAAAATATGATGAAAAATTATAAAATTCGGGCGCGGAAGCAAATATTTATATAATTTTTTACAAAAATAAAGTCAGATTTTACCTTTTTTTGATAAATACGTTGTATATTGTAAGCTTCATTGGCTTTATTCTAGAATACCTAGCACACTTGAAATAGCAATTTTCTTGTTGCAATGTTTTCTTTTACCTAAATTATGATGAAAAATCATAAAATTCGGGCGCAGAAGCAAATATTTATATGATTTTTTACAAAAATGAAGTGAGATTATACCTATTCTTATAATGGTAATTTTTGTTAAAACATTCATAAACATGCTTTTGGACCAATACTTTGGATAAAATATAATGAAAAGTTATAAAATTCGGGCGCGGAAGCAAATATTTATATGATTTTTTACAAAAAAAAAGTCAGTTTTTACCTATTTTTGATGAATACGTTGTATTTTGTAAGCTACATGGGCTGGATTCTAGAACACCTAAAACACTTGAAATAGCAATTTTTTTGTTGCAATGTTTTCTTTTAGCTAAAATATGATGAAAAAGCATAAAATTCGGGCGCGCAAGCAATATTTATATGATTTTTTACAAAAATAAAGTCAGATTTTACCTATTTTTGAAATGGATATTTTTGTTATAACATTCATAAAAATGCTTTTGGACCTATACTGTGGATAAAATATGATAAAAATTTATAAAATTCAGGCGCGGAAGCAAATATTTATATAATTTTTTACAAAAAAAAAAAGTCAGATTTTACCTATTTTTGATGAATACGTTGTATATTGTAAGCTACGTGGGCTGGATTCTAGAATACCTTACACACTTGAAATAGCAATTTTCTTGTTGCAATGTTTTCTTTTTGCTAAAATATGATGAAAAATCATATAATTCGAGCGCGGAAGCAAATATTTATATCATTTTTTACAAAAATAAAGTCAGATTTTACCTATTCTTGTAATGGATATTTATGTTAAAACATTCATAAAAATGCTTTTGGACCTATCCTGTGGATAAAATATGATGAAAAATTATAAAATTCAGGCGCGGAAGCAAATATTTATATGATTTTTTACAAAAAAAAGTCAGTTTTTACCTATTTTTGATGAATACGTTGTATATTGTAAGCTACATGGGCTGGATTCTAGAATACCTAACACTCTTGAAATAGCGTTTTTTTTTTGCAATGTTTTCTTTTAGCTAAAACATTATGAAAAATCATAAAATTCGGGCGCGGAAGCAAATATTTATATGATAGTTTACTAAAATTAAGTCAGATTTAACCTATATTTGAAATAGATATTTTTGTTAAAACATTTATAAACATGCTTTTGGACCTATACTATGGATAAAATAAGACAAAAAATTATAAAATTCGAGCGCGGAAGCAAATATTTATATAATTTTTTACATAAATAATGTCAGATTTTACCTATTTTTTAAGAATACGTTGTATATTGTAAGCTACATGGGCTGGATTCTAGAATACATAACACACTTGAAATAGCAATTTTCTTGTTGCAATGTTTTCTTTTAGCTAAAATATGATGAAAAATCATAAAATTCAGGCGCGGAAGCAAATATTTATATGATTTTTTACAAATATAAAGTCAGATTTTACCTATTTTTGAAAGGGATATTTTTGTTAAAACATTCATAAACATGCTTTTGGACCTATACTATGTATAAAATATGATAAAAAATTATAAAATTCGGGCGCGAAAGCAAATATTTATATAATATTTTACAAAAATTAAGTCAGATTTTACCTATTTTTGATGAAAACGTTGTATATTGTAAGCTTCATTTGCTGTATTCTAGAATACATACCACACTTGAAATAGCAATTTTCTTGTTGCAATGTTTTCTTTTGCCTGAATTATTATAAAAAATCATAAAATTCGGGCACGGAAGCAAATATTTATAAGATTTTTTACAAAAATAAAGTCAGATTTTACCTATTCTTGAAATAGATATTTTTGTTAAAACATTCATAAACATGCTTTTGGACCTATACTGTGGATAAAATATGATGAAAAATTATAAAATTCGGGCGCGGAAGCAAATATTTATATGATTTTTTTTAAAAATAAAGTCAGATTTTACCTAATTTTGATGAATACGTTGTATATTGTAAGCTACATGGGCTGGATTCAAGAACACCTAGCACACTTGAAATAGCAATTTTCTTGTTGCAATGTTTTCTTTTAGCTAAAATATGATGAAAAATCTTAAAATTCGGGTGCGGAAGCAAATATTTATATGATTTTTTACAAAAATAAAGTCAGATTTTACCTATTCTTGAAATAGATATTTTTGTTAAAACATTCATAAACATGCTTTTGGACCTATACTTTGGATAAAATATAATGAAAAGTTATAAAATTCGGGCGCGGAAGCAAATATTTATATGATTTTTTACAAAAATAAAGTCAGATTTTACCTAATTTTGATGAATACGTTGTATTTTGTAAGCTACATGGGCTGGATTCTAGAACACCTAACACACTTGAAATAGCAATTTTCTTCTTGCAATGTTTTCTTTTAGCTAAAATATGATGAAAAAGCATAAAATTCGGGCGCGCAAGCAAATATTTATATGATTTTTTACAAATATAAAGTCAGATTTTACCTATTTTTGAAAGGGATATTTTTCTTAAAACATTCATAAACATGCTTTTGGACCTATACTATGTATAAAATATGATGAAAAATTATAAAATTCAGGCGCGGAAGCAAATTTTTATATAATTTTTTACAAAAATAAAGTCAGGTTTTACCTATTTTTGATGAAAACGTTGTATATTGTAAGCTTGATTTGCTGGATTCTATAATACCTACCACACTTGAAATAGCAATTTTCTTGTTGCAATGTTTTCTTTTACCTAAATTATGATATAAAATCATAAAATTCGGGCACGTAAGCAAATATTTATATGATTTTTTACAAAAATAAAGTCAGATTTTACCTATTCTTGAAATAGATATTTTTGTTAAAACATTCATAAACATGCTTTTGGACCTATATTGTGGATAAAATATGAGGAAAAATTATAAAATTCGGGCGCGGAAGCAAATATTTATATGATTTTTTACAAAAATAAAGTCAGATTTTACCTTATTTTGATGAATACGTTGTATATTGTGTGACGAAATAGAACGTCACAAAATATATCTCTAAGCTACGAACCATCTCTTTTAAACGCGAATTCTAACCCGGCTACTGAGTTAGCCAGTAGCTACCCGTTTAATTAAACTAAAACGTATAAAAACCAGGGCCGAAAGGCTGTTGGGACAGTGTTAGCTGGCGACTACTAGTGTGTAGACCTAGTAGCATCTCCGAGACAAATTCACCAGGTGAGCATTTCCGTCTTTTTACCGTATAACCGTCTATTCCGTGAGTTCTCCACGTAAGTCACTACCTCAAGAGTTTGACTCCATTGTTTTGGCTATCATCTCCTTCGTCGTGGCTCGTTGTGAGTTAACCACCTCTAAGTCTAGACGCCGCCGGTGTGTAAACCCGGGCGTCGACAACCACGAGGTAGCGTGTCAATCCAGAGCCACCACGAACGAGCCGCGTCTTACAAATAGTGTAACTGTTCACAAAACAACCGGGCCGTAAGTTTAGCCGTTACTGTATTGCCCGTCGTCGTGGCTTATTGTGAGTTTAACCGCCTCCACGTCTAGACGCCGCCGGTGTGTACACCCGGGCGTCGACAATCACGAGGTTGCGTGTCAATCCAAAGCCACCACGACGAGTTCGTTGCTTCACCCTCGCGTGCGCATCACCTGGTGCCCGGCGAACCGTTGCAAGTGTTACCGTTTGAAACGTCTCTATACTGCCGGCGTGTATACCCGGGTATCGGAGACCACGAGGCTGCGTACATATCCAGGTCACTCCCAAAGACACTTGCCGCGAACCCCAAACTCCCTCACGATACATCAAGTTCGCTGTAGGGACCCGTTGTTAGCTAACCGTCTCGAAGACGCGGTTCCGCCGGTGTGTTCACCCGGGTGCCGACGTCTACGAGACTGTGTGTATCCAAGGCCCGTACACCTGACCTGGTGACATCACCGTCGGTTCACCACGTCCCTCGCCTCGCCGTCGGGACGCCCCACGTCGATTGTAACTGACCCCACTAAAGTGAATTACGCAAGCTGCCCGTACTTGCCGCCTATTTTTAGGCCATCGCTATCAGTGTTGCCGCCCCGACGCTCGGCGTCGTTGCTACATAAACCCGTTCCCCAGGTTCCCTTTACTTCCCAAGTCGCCTCATCTTACAGCCCCCCTCCCTACAGAACCTCAGTTCAAACTCTAATAAAAGGACGTCCTTTTTTACATCTAAGACTGGTGTTTTATTTAATAACAACGACCCGAATTTCTCCGTCCTGCTATCCGGACCGTTGGCGCCCGAGCACCCTCGCCAACATTCCTGTGACGTGTTCACCAAAACACGACTACAGAAAATTGGCGCCTGAGCAGGGACCTTCAAGTAAAACACCATGACGGGTGGGGGAGCAGCCAAGACGTCCTGGGTGTACGAACTCAGTAAAGAAAGCTTACAAGAGGAATTAGAACGTCTCAATCTCGACACTGAGGGGAATGTAGCTACGCTACGGGAACGATTAGTAGCATTTATCCGGGAAGACACTACCAAACCAGCTACCATCGAACAGTCAACGGAGACTCAAAACGATGGGCCCGCTATCGAAACCTATCGAACTCCTGTCCATTTATGCGAAACAGTAAGGAAATGGAACGTGCAATTCGACGGGAAATCCGATCCCATTATGTTTCTGGAACGTCTCGAAGAGCTACAGATCAGTTACGGTATAGCCGTCGATCAACTGCTCACCACTCTGCCAGAACTCCTCCGGGGCAATGCGATACTATGGTACCGCAACCACCGTCTCACACTCTCGTCCTGGGCCCGTTTCAAAGAGGAGTTCACCCGGTATTTCATTCCCGAGATGAAATATCAATACGAGGAGCGCATCAACCAACGCCTACATCGCGTCAATAAAGCTGCTCAAGACTACATCACTGAGCTCCAAACACTGATGAGACGGCACGGAGGGTACAGCCCCGAACAACAGCTTTACCGGTTGTACAAGAACCTTCGACCGGAGTATCGTCAACGAATTCGTCGTCAAGACTGTCCTACCGTTCACGCCCTTCTGGAAGAAGTCCGGGAATTGGAGGAGCTTCAGCGTGAACTGAAGGCTAGCAGCCGCCGTCAGGTAGACCCTCCACCTGCGAACCGTCTGGCTAGTAGCTATGCCGTTGTGGCCAGTCTCCGACATGCATGTTGGCGCTGTGGCGAAACCGGCCATATGCGACAAGAATGCCGTAACCCTCCCAAGATATTCTGTTCCCGCTGCGGTAAAACCGGCATTTTATCTCGAGATTGTTATTGTTCGGGAAACGCCAAACCGACTGGGCAAGGCGGACAACCCAGCCGGTCATAGAACAACACCCGTTAGTCTCCGCTATCAACCATGAAACGGACAATCGCCTCTGGGTCACCATCACCGTAGGCCAACACCAGGTGCGAGCCCTTGTTGATACTGGGTCAACCCTCTCTTATATCAGCGCAAATACCGCCGAGATCTACCGTCAACAGGGGGTTTACCGATACCAACCCCAGGTCACGCAGGCTCAGATGGCGGATGGAACCGTGATCGGTATCACGGAAGAGTTTCAAGTCACAGGCCGCTTTCAGGGAGTCAGTAGGAAAATCTCGATCGGTTGCATCCCCTCGCTAGCTCTGCCTATGATCCTCGGAATGGACGCCCTCCAAGCGTTCGAAATGAACATTATAATCCGGTCCAGGGGTAATCAAGTCGACGTTACCAACACCAAACCGGCCTCCCTTCAAGCGCTCAGTATTCCGCAAGATGTCCCGACACCGATCCGTACGCTCCTGGAACAAGAGTTGCCCCGATTCGAATCTCTCAGGGGAACGACATCACTAGTAACCCATCGTATTCGGCTCAAAGACGCAACACCTTTAAAACAGCGCTACCAACCCCGTAACCCAAAAATGCAGACCATCATTAACGAAGAAGTCGAGAAAATGTTGTCCAATGGCGTCATCGAGCCCTCACAGAGTGCATGGAGCTCTCCAGCCGTGATAGTGCGAAAAAAAGATGGTAAACCACGCTTCTGCATAGACTTTCGACGGCTGAACGAGGTCAGTGAGAAAGATGCATACCCGCTTCCCTACATCCACAATATCCTGGAAAAACTCCGGCAAGCCACCATCTTCAGTACACTCGACCTAAAGCAAGGATACTGGCAGATACCGCTATCAGAGGACAGCAAACCTCTTACCGCGTTCACCGTACCTGGGAGGGGGTTATTTCAGTTTCGTGTAATGCCATTCGGCCTGCACGCCGCCCCTGCCACCTTCCAGCGCTTGTTAGACTCCGTCATCAGACCGGAAATGGATCCGTACGCAATTCCCTACTTAGATGACATTATCGTGGCCAGCCGCACCGTAGAGGAACACGTGGAACACTTGAAAAAAGTGTTCAAACGACTTCAAGCAGCCAACCTCCGTCTTAACCCCGAAAAATGTGAGTTCGGAAAAACCCATATACGGTACCTCGGTCATATCATCGGTCCAGACGGAATTCACACAGACCCGGACAAGGTCGAGGCTATCCAGGCCATGACCACCCCCCAGAACCTTCGACAACTCCGCCAATTTTTAGGGGCTGCTTCTTGGTATCGCCGGTTTATTCCCGGTTTTACCCGAATCACGCAACCGCTTACAAAACTACTCCGAAAACAGGAGAAATGGGTCTGGGGAGAGAACCAAGCCCAGGCATTTCTTCAACTCAAACAGGCCCTATCCACCGCCCCCACGTTAGGGTGTCCTGACTTCAAACGCCGCTTTTACCTCCAAACCGACGCCGCCAACGAAGGACTAGGAGCGGTCTTGGTACAACACACCAAAAATGGTGAGCAGGTGATCGCCTACGCCAGCCGCACCTTACACGGAGCCGAATTGAAATACTCTGTCACGGAAAAAGAGTGCCTCGCTATCGTTTGGGGAATCCAAAAAATGCGGCACTACCTTGAGGGTTACCCATTCACCGTCGTTACAGACCACCAGGCTCTGCGATGGCTAAATAAACTAGAGAATCCACCTGGCAGACTAGCACGTTGGGCGATGTTTCTCCAACAATTCGACTTTGAGGTGCAGTATCGAAAAGGAGCGTTGAACCGCGTAGCGGATACTCTGTCCCGTCAACCGCTAACCAAAGTCGAACCCAGTCCCATCTCCCCCATCTCCCCCATCTCTGGCCCGACTACTGTATTCGTGATAACAACCTGTACCAGCGGATAGCGGCAGCCCACGACTACGAGGGGGCCGAGTGGAAACTCTGCGTACCACGCACCGATCGATCGAGGGTACTCAATGAGAACCATGACCAACCCACCGGAGGACACGCAGGGATCACAAAAACCGCCGCCCGCATAGCCGTCCGATACCACTGGCCCGGAATGTTCCGTGATATTGCTCGATATGTCCGCCAATGCCCGGTGTGCCAAAAATTCAAAGCGAGTCAGCTCGGATCAGCAGGTAGGATGCAGCCACCCAAAATCTACCAACCCTGGGACACCGTAGCCGCAGACATTATGGGACCATTACCCACCTCAAAAAGGAGTAATAACTACCTGCTCTATACAGGATAGAATGACTAAGTGGGTAGAGTGCCGAGCCCTTCGACGAGCCACCGCGGCCACCATCACACGAGCGTTCCAGGAGCTGATACTTTTTCGATACGGTTGCCCACGTGCGGTTATCACGGACAACGGCACAGAGTTTGCTAACCGAGCGTTGAGGGAGACTCTAGCGGCGCTAGGTATACGTCATCTCCAAACGCCTCCATATACCCCGCAGTGCAACCCCGTAGAGCGCGTTAACCGGGTTCTGAAGACAATGATAGCCCAATATTGCCAGGAGGACCAAAAGTCATGGGATGAGCATCTACCTGAGCTAACCATGGCTATCAACACCAGCCAGCACGACTCCACCGGTTATTCCCCGGCGTTCCTTAATTATGGCCGCGAACCACTGATGACCGGTCTTTTCTATGAAGCCACCCAAACTGGAGAAGACGAAGCAGCACCAACGGAGAAAAATCACATCCCGGAGGAACTGAAGACACGCCTAGAGTGATTAAAGGATCTCCGCGAACTCGCTAGGATCAAACTAACTCGGGCTGCAAACACACAGGCCCACTACTATAACCTGCGTCGTAGAGCTTGGCAGCCACAGCAGGGAGAGTCAGTTATGAGGCGGGAGCACCCCCTCTCCTCCGCTGTCCGAGGCTTCGCCGCAAAACTCGCCCCTCGATATTCAGGGCCTTGGTCGATTGCCAAACGTCATTCAGCGAACGTGTATGACTTACGTGGAGCTCATGGTCGCCTACTAAGGAGAATCCACGTGAAGGACCTGAAACAGGTTCCCGCTAACCAACCCATCTCGTTTCAGGATGTCAGATACCGCCGCTCCATGGGTGAGGAAACCAACCCGTCCCACTAGGGTGGGAGGTAGGGCCGGCAGCAAGCCCATCATGCTGCCAATACAGGGACGGGTCGCCCGCAGGATCCGCCCCTACCAAAAGCCAGTGATACTGGCTAACCAGGTCATCCGACCTGAGTCCAAGTTATCACCGGAAATTTCCGCCAGACGGAAAATCCCGGTGCCCACCTGGAAACCCGGCGATGGTGACGAGGCCTTACACAAGGCCCTAGTGGCACGATTTGGGCCCTACCCTGCGCAACTACAGGTACCACCCATTATCCGGCCGTTCCGGTCACCGTCACCCGAAGGTGATGTTATCGACCTGACTACGTCTCCCATACCGTCCGACACCGAAGCCGAAGGAGACGTAGTACCGGTCGAACAACGGCTCGGAGGTAGACATACACTACCTGCAGGGGCAACAGAGCCCAACAGATCACCCCCTCCGTGCACACCGCCACCTTCGAGCAACACTGCCGCAGGAACCACAGAGGACGCCGTCGCGGAACTCTGGGATATTTTGGCGTCGCTGAGTCCCGAAGCGCCGCAACATCCCGCACCAGAGGTTCCCCAACCGAAACCGCCCGTTCCGACCGAGGCCCCAACACGTCCCGAGGACTACAGCACCTGGGTTCAATCGCTGCGTCCACCTGGAGTGCCGCTAACAAAAAGGATGCGCATCCGGCTGCCCTCTGGCCAGCGCATTACCATTCCGCCGGTCCGACGTTAGGTGTTTTAGTGCGCAAGTGCAGTGTCCCCCCCCCCTACAAATATTGCCCAGGCTCTGAACATTTCAAATGCTACCTGTGGACAACTTTCCTCTCTATAGTTAAGTATAGTTAAGTTTCAAGGTTCCTTTAATTTCGTTCACCTAGGCTTAAGGTTTCATTAGTCGGTAAGTTTTTTGTCACAACATGTGATATATACCTAGGTTAAGTTTAGTTTTAAGCGTTAAGTTTGTTTATTTAAAAATTGTTGAGTATAATTATGTTATGACATACTTCCGGTACCTTCCTTACGTTTTCCTTTTTTTTCTCTCCCGAAGTAACCCGGGGATGTGACGAAATAGAACGTCACAAAATATATCTCTAAGCTACGAACCATCTCGTCTAAACGCGAATTCTAACCCGGCTACTGAGTTAGCCAGTAGCTACCCGTTTAATTAAACTAAAACGTATAAAAACCAGGGCCGAAAGGCTGTTGGGACAGTGTTAGCTGGCGACTACTAGTGTGTAGACCTAGTAGCATCTCCGAGACAAATTCACCAGGTGAGCATTTCCGTCTTTTTACCGTATAACCGTCTATTCCGTGAGTTCTCCACGTAAGTCACTACCTCAAGAGTTTGACACCATTGTTTTGGCTATCATCTCCTTCGTCGTGGCTCGTTGTGAGTTAACCACCTCTAAGTCTAGACGCCGCCGGTGTGTAAACCCGGGCGTCGACAACCACGAGGTAGCGTGTCAATCCAGAGCCACCACGAACGAGCCGCGTCTTACAAATAGTGTAACTGTTCACAAAACAACCGGGCCGTAAGTTTAGCCGTTACTGTATTGCCCGTCGTCATGGCTTATTGTGAGTTTAACCGCCTCCACGTCTAGACGCCGCCGGTGTGTACACCCGGGCGTCGACAACCACGAGGTTGCGTGTCAATCCAAAGCCACCACGACGAGTTCGTTGCTTCACCCTCGCGTGCGCATCACCTGGTGCCCGGCGAACCGTTGCAAGTGTTACCGTTTCAAACGTCTCTATACTGCCGGCGTGTATACCCGGGTATCGGAGACCACGAGGCTGCGTACATATCCAGGTCACTCCCAAAGACACTTGCCGCGAACCCCAAACTCCCTCACGATACATCAAGTTCGCTGTAGGGACCCGTTGTTAACTAACCGTCTCGAAGACGCGGTTCCGCCGGTGTGTTCACCCGGGTGCCGACGTCTACGAGACTGTGTGTATCCAAGGCCCGTACACCTGACCTGGTGACATCACCGTCGGTTCACCACGTCCCTCGCCTCGCCGTCGGGACGCCCCACGTCGATTGTAACTGACCCCACTAAAGTGAATTACGCAAGCTGCCCGTACTTGCCGCCTATTTTTAGGCCATCGCTATCAGTGTTGCCGCCCCGACGCTCGGCGTCGTTGCTACATAAACCCGTTCCCCAGGTTCCCTTTACTTCCCAAGTCGCCTCATCTTACAGCCCCCCTCCCTACAGAACCTCAGTTCAAACTCTAATAAAAGGACGTCCTTTTTTACATCTAAGACTGGTGTTTTATTTAATAACAACGACCCGAATTTCTCCGTCCTGCTATCCGGACCGTTGGCGCCCGAGCACCCTCGCCAACATTCCTGTGACGTGTTCACCAAAACACGTTACAATTGTAAGCTACATGGGCTGGATTCTAGAACACCTAGCACACTTGAAATAGCAATTTTCTTGTTGCAATGTTTTCTTTTACCTAAATTATGATGAAAAATCATAGAATTCGGGCGCGGAAGCAAATATTTATATGATTTTTTACAAAAAAAATGTCAGATTTTACCTATTCTTGAAATGGATATTTTTGTTAAAACATTTATAAACATGCTTTTGGACTTATACTGTGGATAAAATAAGATGAAAAGTTATAAAATTCAGGCGCGGAAGCAAATATTTATGTTTTTTTACAAAAAAAAAGTCAGATTTTACCTATTTTTGATGAATACGTTGTATATTGTAAGCTACATGGGCTGGATTCTAGAATACCTAACACACGTGAAATAGCAATTTTCTTTTTGCAATGTTTTGTTTTACTTAAATTATGATGAAAAATCATAATATTCGGGCATTTATATGATTTTTTAGAAAAATAAAGTCAGATTTTACCTATTCTTGAAATGGATATTTTTGTTCAAACATTCATAAACGTGCTTTTGGACCTGTACTGTGGATAAAATATGATAAAAAATTATAAAATTCGGGCAAATACTTATGTGATTTTTTACAAAAAAAAAAAAACAAAGTCAGATTTTACCTATTTTTGATGAATACGTTGTATATTGTAGGCTACATGGGCTGGATTCTAGAATACCTAACACACTTGAAATAGCAATTTTCTTGTTGCAATATTTTCTTTTAGCTAAAATATGATGAAAAATTATAAAATTCGGGCGCGGAAGCAAATATTTATATGATTTTTTACAAAAATAAAGTCAGACTTTACCTATTTTTGATATAGATATTTTTGTTAAAACATTCATAAACATGCTTTTGGACCTATACTATGGATAAAATATGATAAAAAATTATAAAATTCGGGCGCGGAAACAAATATTTATACAATTTTATACAAAAAAAGTCGGATTTTCCTATTTTTGATGAATACGTTGTATATTGTAAGCTTCATTGACTGGATTCTAGAATATCTAACGCACTTGAAATAGCAATTTTCTTGTTGCAATGTTTTCTTTTACCAAAATTATGATGAAAAATCATAAAATTCGGGTACGGAAGCAAATGTTTATCTGATTTTTTACAAAAATAATGTCAGATTTTAACTATTTTTGAAATAAAAATTTTTGTTAAAACATTCATAAACATGCTATTGGACCTATACTGTGGATAAAATATAATGAAAAATTATAAAATTCGGGCGCGGAAGCAAATATTTATATGATTTTTTACAAAAATAAAGTCAGATTTTACCTATTTTTGATGAAAACGTTGTATATTGTAAGATAATTGGCTGGATTCTAGATTACCTACCACACTTGAAATAGCAATTTTCTTGTTCCAATGTTTACTTTTACCTAAATTATGATAAAAAATCATACAATTCGGGCAAGGAAGCAAATATTTATATGATTTTTTACAAAAATAAAGTCAGATTTTATCTATTCTTGAAATAGATATTTTTGTTAAAACATTCATAAACATGCTTTTGGACCTATACTTTGGATAAAATATAATGAAAAATTATAAAATTCGGGCGCAGAAGCAAATATTTATATAATTTATAACAAAAATAAAGTCAGATTTTACCTATTTTTGATGAAAACGTTGTATATTGTAAGCTTCATTGGCTGGATTCTGGAATACCTACCACACTTGAATTAGCAATTTTCTTGTTGCAATGTTTTCTTTTACCTAAATTATGATAAAAAATCATAAAATTCGGGCACGGAAGCAAATATTTATATGATTTTTTACAAAAATAAAGTCAGATTTTACCTTATTTTGATGAATACGTTTTATATTGTAAGCTACATGGGCTGAATTCTAGAACACCTAGCACACTTGAAATAGCAATTTTCTTGTTGCAATGTTTTCTTTTAGCTAAAATATGATGAAGAATCTTAAATTCGGGTGCGAAAGCAAATATTTATATAATTTTTTACAAAAATAAAGTCAGATTTTACCTATTTTTGAAATGGATATTTTTGTTAAAACATTCATAAACATGCTTTTGGCCCTATACTATGAATAAAATATGATGAAAAATTATAAAACTCGGGCGCGGAAGCAAATATTTATATAATTTTTTACAAAAATTAAGTAAGATTTTACCTATTTTTGATGAATACGTTGTATATTGTAAGCTTCAATGGTTGGATTCTAGAATAACTACCACACTTGAAATAGCAATTTTCTTGTTGCAAAGTTTTCTTTTACCTAAATTATGATGAAAAATCATAATATTCGGGCACGGAAGCAAATATTTATATGATTTTTTACAAAAATAAAGTCAGATTTTACCTATTCTTGAAGTGGATATTTTTGTTCAAACATTTATAAACATGCTTTTGGACCTATACTGTGGATAAAATATGATGAAAAATTATGAAATTCGGGCGCGGAAGCAAATATTTATATGATTTTTTACAAAAAAAAAGTCAGATTTTACCTATTTTTGATGAATACGTTGTATATTGTAAACTACATGGGCTGGATTCTAGAATACCTAACACACTTGAAATAGCAATTTTCTTGTTGCAATGTTTTCTTTTAGCTAAAATATGATGAAAAATCATAAAATTCGGGCACGGAAGCAAATATTTATATGATTTTTTACAAAAATAAAGTCAGATTTTACCTATTCTTGAAATAGATATTTTTGTTAAAACATTCATAAACATGCTTTTGGACCTATACTGTGGATAAAATATAATGAAAAATTATAAAATTCGGGCGCGGAAGCAAATATTTATATGATTTTTTTACAAAAATAAATCAGATTTTACCTAATTTTGATGAATACGTTGTATATTGTAAGCTACATGGGCTGGATTCTAGAACACCTAACACACTTGAAATAGCAATTTTCTTGTTGCAATGTTTTCTTTTAGCTAAAATATGATGAAAAATCTTAAATTCGGGTGCGAAAGCAAATATTTATATGATTTTTTTACAAAAATAAAGTCAGAATTTACTAATTTTTGAAATGGATATTTTTGTTAAAACATTCATAAACATGCTTTTGGACCTATACTATGAATAAAATATGATAAAAAATTATAAAATTCGGGCGCGGAAGCAAATATTTATATAATTTTTTACAAAAATTAAATAAGATTTTACCTATTTTTGATGAATACGTTGTATATTGTAAGCTTCATTGGTTAGATTCTAGAATAACTACCACACTTGAAATAGCAATTTTGTTGTTGCAATGTTTTCTTTTACCTAAATTATGATGAAAAATCATAAAATTCGGGCACGGAAGCAAATATTTATATGATTTTTTACAAAAAAAAAGTCAGATTTTACCTATTCTTGAAGTGGATATTTTTGTTCAAATATTCATAAACATGCTTTTGGACCTATACTGTGGATAAAATATGATGAAAAATTATAAAATTCGGGCGCGGGAAGCAATATTTATATGATTTTTTACAAAAAAAAAGTCAGGTTTTACCTATTTTTGATGAATACGTTGTATATTATAAGCTACATAGGCTAGATTCTAGAATACCTAACACACTTGAAATAGCAATTTTCTTGTTGCAATGTTTTCTTTTACCTAAATTATGATGAAAAATCATAAAATTCGGGGCACGGAAGCAAATATTTATATGATTTTTTACAAAAAAAGTCAGATTTTACCTATTCTTGAAATGGGATATTTTTGTTCAAACATTCATAAACGTGCTTTTGGACCTATACTGTGGATAAAATATGATGAAAAATTATAAAATTCGGGCGCGGAAGCAAATATTTATATGATTTTTTACAAAAAAAAAAACAAAGTTAGATTTTACCTATTTTTGATGACTACGTTGTATATTGTAAGCTACATGGGCTGGATTCTAGAATACCTAACACACTTGAAGTAGCAATTTTCTTGTTGCAATGTTTTCATTTAGCTAAAATATGATAAAAAATCATAAAATTCGGGCGCGGAAGCAAATATTTATATGATTTTTTACAAAAATAAAGTCAGATTTTACCTATTTTTGAAATGGATATTTTTGTTAAAACATTCATAAACATGCTTTTGGACCAATACTATGGATAAAATATGATGAAAAATTATAAAATTCGGGCGCGGAAGCAAATATTTATATGATTTTTTACAAAAATAAAGTCAGATTTTACCTATTTTTGATGAATACGTTGTATATTGTAAGCTTCAATGGCTGGATTCTAGAATACCTACCACACTTAAAATTGTAATTTTCTTGTTGCAATGTTGTCTTTTACCTAAATTATGATAAATAATCATGAAATTCGGGCGTGGAAGCAAATATTTATATGTTTTTTTACAAAAATAAAGTCAGATTTTACCTATTCTTGAAATGGATATTTTTTTAAAACATTCATAAACATGCTTTTGGACCTATACTATGAATACGTTGTATATTGTAAGCTACATGGGCTGGATTCTAGAATACCTAACACACTTGAAATAGCAATTTTTTTGTTGCAATGTTTTCTTTTATCTAAAATATTATGAAAAATCATAAAATTCGGGCGCGGAAGCAAATATTTATATGATTTTTTACAAAAATTGAGTCAGATTTTACCTATACTTAAAATAGATATTTTTGTTAAAACATTCATAAACATGCTTTTGGACCTATACTATGGATAAAATTAGATAAAAAATTATAAAACTCAGGCGCGGAAGCAAATATTTTTATAATTTTTTACAAAAATAAAGTCAGATTTTACCTATTTTTGATGAATACGTTGTATATTGTGGGCTTCAATGGCTGGATTGTAGAATACCTACCACACTTGAAATAGCAATTTTCTTGTTGCAATGTTTTCTTTTACCTAAATTATGATGAAAAATAATAAAATTCGGGCGCGGAAGCAAATATTTATATCATTTTTTACAAAAATAAAGTCAGATTTTACCTTTTCTTGAAATGGATATTTTTGTTAAAACATTAATAAATATGCATTTGGACCTATACTGTGGATAAAATATGATGAAAAATTATAACATTCGGGCGCGGAAGCAAATATTTATATGATTTTTTACAGAAAAAAGGCAGATTTTACCTATTTTTTATGAATACGTTGTATATTGTAAGCTACATGGGCTGGATTCTAGAATATCTAACACGTTTGAAATAGCAATTTTCTTGTTGCAATGTTTTCTTTTAGCTAAAATATGATGAAAAATCATAAAATTCGGGCGCGGAAGCAAATATTTATATGAATTTTTACAAATATAAAGTCAGATTTTACTTATTTTTGAAACGGATATTTTTGTTAAAACATTCATAAACATGCTTTTGGACCTATACTAAGGATAAAATATGATAAAAAATTATAAAATTCGGGCGCGGAAGCAAATATTTATATAATTTTTTACAAAAATAAAGTCAGATTTTACCTATTTTTGATGAAAACGTTGTATATTGTAAGCTTCATTTGCTGGATTCTAGAATACCTACCACACTTGAAATAGCTATTTTCTTGTTGCAATGTTTTCTTTTACCTAAATTATAATAAAAAATCATAAAATTCGGGCACGGAAGCAAATATTTATATGATTTTTTACAAAAATAAAGTTAGATTTTACCTATTCTTGAAATTGATATTTTTGTTAAAACATTCATAAACATGCTTTTGGACCTATACTGTGGATAAAATATGATGAAAAATTATAAAATTCGGGCGCGGAAGCAAATATTTATATGATTTTTTACAAAAAAAAAGTCAGATTTTACCTATTTTTGATGAATACGTTGTATATTATAAGCTACATAGGCTAGATTCTAGAATACCTAACACACTTGAAATAGCAATTTTCTTGTAGCAATGTTTTCTTTTACCTAAATTATGATGAAAAATTATAAAATTCGGGCACGGAAACAAATATTTATATGATTTTTTACAAAAAAAGTCAGATTTTACCTATTCTTGAAATGGATATTTTTGTTCAAACATTCATAAACGTGCTTTTGGACCTATACTGTGGATAAAATATGATGAAAAATTATAAAATTCGGGCGCGGAAACAAATATTTATATGATTTTTTACAAAAAAAAAACAAAGTTAGATTTTACCTATTTTTGATGACTACGTTGTATATTGTAAGCTACATGGGCTGGATTCTAGAATACCTAACACACTTGAAGTAGCAATTTTCTTGTTGCAATGTTTTCATTTAGCTAAAATATGATAAAAAATCATAAAATTCGGGCGCGGAAGCAAATATTTATATGATTTTTTACAAAAATAAAGTCAGATTTTACCTATTTTTGAAATGGATATTTTTGTTAAAACATTCATAAACATGCTTTTGGACCAATACTATGGATAAAATATGATGAAAAATTATAAAATTCGGGCGCGGAAGCAAATATTTATATGATTTTTTACAAAAATAAAGTCAGATTTTACCTATTTTTGATGAATACGTTGTATATTGTAAGCTTCAATGGCTGGATTCTAGAATACCTACCACACTTAAAATTGTAATTTTCTTGTTGCAATGTTGTCTTTTACCTAAATTATGATAAATAATCATGAAATTCGGGCGTGGAAGCAAATATTTATATGTTTTTTTACAAAAATAAAGTCAGATTTTACCTATTCTTGAAATGGATATTTTTTTAAAACATTCATAAACATGCTTTTGGACTTATACTATGAATACGTTGTATATTGTAAGCTACATGGGCTGGATTCTAGAATACCTAACACACTTGATATAGCAATTTTTTTGTTGCAATGTTTTCTTTTATCTAAAATATTATGAAAAATCATAAAATTCGGGCGCGGAAGCAAATATTTATATGATTTTTTACAAAAATTGAGTCAGATTTTACCTATACTTAAAATAGATATTTTTGTTAAAACATTCATAAACATGCTTTTGGACCTATACTATGGATAAAATTAGATAAAAAATTATAAAACTCAGGCGCGGAAGCAAATATTTTTATAATTTTTTACAAAAATAAAGTCAGATTTTACCTATTTTTGATGAATACGTTGTATATTGTGGGCTTCAATGGCTGGATTGTAGAATACCTACCACCCTTGAAATAGCAATTTTCTTGTTGCAATGTTTTCTTTTACCTAAATTATGATGAAAAATAACAAAATTCGGGCGCGGAAGCAAATATTTATATCATTTTTTACAAAAATAAAGTCAGATTTTACCTTTTCTTGAAATGGATATTTTTGTTAAAACATTAATAAATATGCTTTTGGACCTATACTGTGGATAAAATATGATGAAAAATAATGAAATTTGGGCGCGGAAGCAAATATTTATATCATTTTTTACAAAAATAAAGTCAGATTTTACCTTTTCTTGAAATGGATATTTTTGTTAAAACATTAATAAATATGCATTTGGACCTATACTGTGGATAAAATATGATGAAAAATTATAACATTCGGGCGCGGAAGCAAATATTTATATGATTTTTTACAGAAAAAAGGCAGATTTTACCTATTTTTTATGAATACGTTGTATATTGTAAGCTACATGGGCTGGATTCTAGAATATCTAACACGTTTGAAATAGCAATTTTCTTGTTGCAATGTTTTCTTTTAGCTAAAATATGATGAAAAATCATAAAATTCGGGCGCGGAAGCAAATATTTATATGATTTTTTACAAATATAAAGTCAGATTTTACTTATTTTTGAAACGGATATTTTTGTTAAAACATTCATAAACATGCTTTTGGACCTATACTAAGGATAAAATATGATAAAAAATTATAAAATTCGGGCGCGGAAGCAAATATTTATATAATTTTTTACAAAAATAAAGTCAGATTTTACCTATTTTTGATGAAAACGTATATTGTAAGCTTCATTTGCTGGATTCTAGAATACCTACCACACTTGAAATAGCTATTTTCTTGTTGCAATGTTTTCTTTTACCTAAATTATAATAAAAAATCATAAAATTCGGGCACGGAAGCAAATATTTATATGATTTTTTACAAAAATAAAGTTAGATTTTACCTATTCTTGAAATTGAAATTTTTGTTAAAACATTCATAAACATGCTTTTGGACCTATACTGTGGATAAAATATGATGAAAAATTATAAAATTCGGGCGCGGAAGCAAATATTTATATGATTTTTTACAAAAAAAAGTCAGATTTTACCTATTTTTGATGAATACGTTGTATATTATAAGCTACATAGGCTAGATTCTAGAATACCTAACACACTTGAAATAGCAATTTTCTTGTTGCAATGTTTTCTTTTACCTAAATTATGATGAAAAATCATAAAATTCGGGCACGGAAACAAATATTTATATGATTTTTTACAAAAAAAGTCAGATTTTACCTATTCTTGAAATGGATATTTTTGTTCAAACATTCATAAACGTGCTTTTGGACCTATACTGTGGATAATATATGATGAAAAATTATAAAATTCGGGCGCGGAAGCAAATATTTATATGATTTTTTACAAAAAAAAAACAAAGTTAGATTTTACCTATTTTTGATGACTACGTTGTATATTGTAAGCTGCATGGGCTGGATTCTAGAATACCTAACACACTTGAAGTAGCAATTTTCTTGTTGCAATGTTTTCATTTAGCTAAAATATGATAAAAAATCATAAAATTCGGGCGCGGAAGCAAATATTTATATGATTTTTTACAAAAATAAAGTCAGATTTTACCTATTTTTGAAATGGATATTTTTGTTAAAACATTCATAAACATGCTTTTGGACCAATACTATGGATAAAATATGATGAAAAATTATAAAATTCGGGCGCGGAAGCAAATATTTATATGATTTTTTACAAAAATAAAGTCAGATTTTACCTATTTTTGATGAATACGTTGTATATTGTAAGCTTCAATGGCTGGATTCTAGAATACCTACCACACTTAAAATTGTAATTTTCTTGTTGCAATGTTGTCTTTTACCTAAATTATGATAAATAATCATGAAATTCGGGCGTGGAAGCAAATATTTATATGTTTTTTTACAAAAATAAAGTCAGATTTTACCTATTCTTGAAATGGATATTTTTTTAAAACATTCATAAACATGCTTTTGGACCTATACTATGAATACGTTGTATATTGTAAGCTACATGGGCTGGATTCTAGAATACCTAACACACTTGATATAGCAATTTTTTTGTTGCAATGTTTTCTTTTATCTAAAATATTATGAAAAATCATAAAATTCGGGCGCGGAAGCAAATATTTATATGATTTTTTACAAAAATTGAGTCAGATTTTACCTATACTTAAAATAGATATTTTTGTTAAAACATTCATAAACATGCTTTTGGACCTATACTATGGATAAAATTAGATAAAAAATTATAAAACTCAGGCGCGGAAGCAAATATTTTTATAATTTTTTACAAAAATAAAGTCAGATTTTACCTATTTTTGATGAATACGTTGTATATTGTGGGCTTCAATGGCTGGATTGTAGAATACCTACCACACTTGAAATAGCAATTTTCTTGTTGCAATGTTTTCTTTTACCTAAATTATGATGAAAAATAACAAAATTCGGGCGCGGAAGCAAATATTTATATCATTTTTTACAAAAATAAAGTCAGATTTAACCTTTTCTTGAAATGGATATTTTTGTTAAAACATTAATAAATATGCATTTGGACCTATACTGTGGATAAAATATGATGAAAAATTATAACATTCGGGCGCGGAAGCAAATATTTATATGATTTTTTACAGAAAAAAGGCAGATTTTACCTATTTTTTATGAATACGTTGTATATTGTAAGCTACATGGGCTGGATTCTAGAATATCTAACACGTTTGAAATAGCAATTTTCTTGTTGCAATGTTTTCTTTTAGCTAAAATATGATGAAAAATCATAAAATTCGGGCGCGGAAGCAAATATTTATATGATTTTTTACAAATATAAAGTCAGATTTTACTTATTTTTGAAACGGATATTTTTGTTAAAACATTCATAAACATGCTTTTGGACCTATACTAAGGATAAAATATGATAAAAAATTATAAAATTCGGGCGCGGAAGCAAATATTTATATAATTTTTTACAAAAATAAAGTCAGATTTTACCTATTTTTGATAAAAACGTATATTGTAAGCTTCATTTGCTGGATTCTAGAATACCTACCACACTTGAAATAGCTATTTTCTTGTTGCAATGTTTTCTTTTACCTAAATTATAATAAAAAATCATAAAATTCGGGCACGGAAGCAAATATTTATATGATTTTTTACAAAAATAAAGTTAGATTTTACCTATTCTTGAAATTGATATTTTTGTTTAAAACATTCATAAACATGCTTTTGGACCTATACTGTGGATAAAAATGATGAAAAATTATAAAATTCGGGCGCGGAAGCAAATATTTATATGATTTTTTACAAAAAAAGTCAGATTTTACCTATTTTTGATGAATACGTTGTATATTATAAGCTACATAGGCTAGATTCTAGAATACCTAACACACTTGAAATAGCAATTTTCTTGTTGCAATGTTTTCTTTTACCTAAATTATGATGAAAAATCATAAAATTCGGGCACGGAAACAAATATTTATATGATTTTTTACAAAAAAAGTCAGATTTTACCTATTCTTGAAATGGATATTTTTGTTCAAACATTCATAAACGTGCTTTTGGACCTATACTGTGGATAATATATGATGAAAAATTATAAAATTCGGGCGCGGAAGCAAATATTTATATGATTTTTTACAAAAAAAAAACAAAGTTAGATTTTACCTATTTTTGATGACTACGTTGTATATTGTAAGCTACATGGGCTGGATTCTAGAATACCTAACACACTTGAAGTAGCAATTTTCTTGTTGCAATGTTTTCATTTAGCTAAAATATGATAAAAAATCATAAAATTCGGGCGCGGAAGCAAATATTTATATGATCTTTTACAAAAATAAAGTCAGATTTTACCTATTTTTGAAATGGATATTTTTGTTAAAACATTCATAAACATGCTTTTGGACCAATACTATGGATAAAATATGATGAAAAATTATAAAATTCGGGCGCGGAAGCAAATATTTATATGATTTTTTACAAAAATAAAGTCAGATTTTACCTATTTTTGATGAATACGTTGTATATTGTAAGCTTCAATGGCTGGATTCTAGAATACCTACCACACTTAAAATTGTAATTTTCTTGTTGCAATGTTGTCTTTTACCTAAATTATGATAAATAATCATGAAATTCGGGCGTGGAAGCAAATATTTATATGTTTTTTTACAAAAATAAAGTCAGATTTTACCTATTCTTGAAATGGATATTTTTTTAAAACATTCATAAACATGCTTTTGGACCTATACTATGAATACGTTGTATATTGTAAGCTACATGGGCTGGATTCTAGAATACCTAACACACTTGATATAGCAATTTTTTTGTTGCAATGTTTTCTTTTATCTAAAATATTATGAAAAATCATAAAATTCGGGCGCGGAAGCAAATATTTATATGATTTTTTACAAAAATTGAGTCAGATTTTACCTATACTTAAAATAGATATTTTTGTTAAAACATTCATAAACATGCTTTTGGACCTATACTATGGATAAAATTAGATAAAAAATTATAAAACTCAGGCGCGGAAGCAAATATTTTTATAATTTTTTACAAAAATAAAGTCAGATTTTACCTATTTTTGATGAATACGTTGTATATTGTGGGCTTCAATGGCTGGATTGTAGAATACCTACCACACTTGAAATAGCAATTTTCTTGTTGCAATGTTTTCTTTTACCTAAATTATGATGAAAAATAACAAAATTCGGGCGCGGAAGCAAATATTTATATCATTTTTTACAAAAATAAAGTCAGATTTTACATTTTCTTGAAATGGATATTTTTGTTAAAACATTAATAAATATGCATTTGGACCTATACTGTGGATAAAATATGATGAAAAATTATAACATTCGGGCGCGGAAGCAAATATTTATATGATTTTTTACAGAAAAAAGGCAGATTTTACCTATTTTTTATGAATACGTTGTATATTGTAAGCTACATGGGCTGGATTCTAGAATATCTAACACGTTTGAAATAGCAATTTTCTTGTTGCAATGTTTTCTTTTAGCTAAAATATGATGAAAAATCATAAAATTCGGGCGCGGAAGCAAATATTTATATGATTTTTTACAAATATAAAGTCAGATTTTACTTATTTTTGAAACGGATATTTTTGTTAAAACATTCATAAACATGCTTTTGGACCTATACTATGGATAAAATATGATAAAAAATTATAAAATTCGGTCGCGGAAGCAAATATTTATATAATTTTTTACAAAAATAAAGTCAGATTTTACCTATTTTGATGAAAACGTTGTATATTGTAAGCTTCATTTGCTGGATTCTAGAATACCTACCACACTTGAAATAGCTATTTTCTTGTTGCAATGTTTTCTTTTACCTAAATTATAATAAAAAATCATAAAATTCGGGCACGGAAGCAAATATTTATATGATTTTTTACAAAAATAAAGTTAGATTTTACCTATTCTTGAAATTGATATTTTTGTTAAAACATTCATAAACATGCTTTTGGACCTATACTGTGGATAAAATATGATGTAAAAATTATAAAATTCGGGCGCGGAAGCAAATATTTATATGATTTTTTACAAAAATAAAGTCAGATTTTACCTTATTTTGATGAATACGTTGTATATTGTAAGCTACATGGGCTGGATTCTAGAACACCTAACAAACTTGAAATAGCAATTTTCTTGTTGCAATGTTTTCTTTTAGCTAAAATATGATGAAAAATCTTAAAATTCGGGTGCGGAAGCAAATATATATATGATTTTTTACAAAAATAAAGTCAGATTTTACCAATTTTTGAAAGGGATATTTTTGTTAAAACATTCATAAACATGCTTTTGGACCTATACTATGGATAAAATATGATGAAAAATTATAAAATTCGAGCGCGGAAGCAAATATTTATATAATTTTTTACAAAAATAAAGTCAGATTTTACCTATTCTTGTAATGGATATTTTGTTAAAACATTCATAAAAATGCTTTTGGACCTATACTGTGGATAAAATATGCTGAAAAATTATAAAATTCAGGTACGGAAGTAAATATTTATATAAGTTTTTACAAAAATAAAGTCAGATTTTACCTATTTTTGATGAACACGTTGTATAGTGTAAGCTTCAATGGTTGGATTCTAGAATACCTACCACACTTGAAATAGCAATTTTCTTGTTGTAATGTTTTCTTTTACCTAAATTATGATGAAAAATCATAAAATTCGGGCGCGGAAGCAAATACTTATATGACTTTTTACAAAAATAAAGTCATATTTTACCTATTTTTGAAATGGATATTTTTGTTAAAACATTCATAAACATGCTTTTGGACCTATACTGTGGATAAAATATGATGAAAAATTATAAAATTCGGACGCGGAAGCAAATATTTATATGATTTTTTACAAAAAAAAGTCAGATTTTACCTATTTTTGATGAATACGTTGTATATTGTAATCTACATGGGCTGGATTCTAGAATACCTAACAAACTTGAAATAGCAATTATCTTGTTGCAATGTTTTCTTTTACCTAAATTATAATGAAAAATCATAAAATTCGGGCACTGAAGCAAATATTTATATGACTTTTTACAAAAATAAAGTCAGATTTTACCTATTATTGAAATAGATATTTTTGTTCAAACATACATAAACATGCTTTTGGACCTATACTGTGGATAAAATATGATGAAAAATTATAAAATTCGGGCGCGGAAGCAAATATTTATATGATTTTTTACAAAAAAAAACAAAGTCAGACTTTACCTATTTTTGATGAATACGTTGTATATTGTAAGCTACATGGGCTGGATTCTAAAATACCTAACACACTTGAAATAGTAATTTTCTTTTTGCAATGTTTTCTTTTAGCTAAAATATGATGAAAAATCTTAAAATTCGGGTGCGGAAGCAAATATTTATATGATTTTTTACAAAAATTAAGTCAGATTTTACCTATTTTTGAAAGGGATATTTTTGTTAAAACATTCATAAACATGCTTTTGGACCTATACTGTGGATAAAATATGATAAAAAATTATAAAATTCGGGCGCGGAAGCAAAAATTTATATAATTTTTTACAAAAATTAAGTCAGATTTTACCTATCTTTTAAGAATACGTTTTATATTGTAAGCTTTATTAGCTGGATTCTAGAATACCTACCACACTTGAAATAGCAATTTTCTTGTTGCAATGTTTTCTTTTACCTTAATTATGATGAAAAATCATAATATTTGGGCGCGGAAGCAAATATTTATTTTATTTTTTACAAAAATAAAGTCAGATTTTACCTATTCTTGAAATGGATATTTTTGTTAAAACATTCATTAACATGCTTTTGGACCTATACTGTGGATAAAATATGATGAAAAATTATAAAATTCGGGCGCGGAAGCAAATATTTATATGATTTTTTACAAAAAAAGTCAGATTTTACCTATTTTTGATGAATACGTTATATATTGTAAGCTACATGGGCTGGATTCTAGAATACCTAACACACTTGAAATAGCAATTTTCTTTTTGCAATGTTTTCTTTTAGCTAAAATTTGATGAAAAATCTTAAAATTCGGGTGCTGAAGCAAATATTTATATGATTTTTTACAAAAATAAAGTCAGATTTTACCTATTCTTGAAATAGATATTTTTGTTAAAACATTCATAAACATGCTTTTGGACCTATACTGCGGATAAAATATAATGAAAAATTATAAAATTCGGGCGCGGAAGCAAATATTTATATGATATTTTACAAAAATAAAGTCAGATTTTACCTAATTTTGATGAATACGTTGTATATTGTAAGCTACATGCCCTGGATTCTAGAACACCTAACACACTTGAAATAGCAATTTTCTTGTTGCAATGTTTTCTTTTAGCTAATATATGATGAAAAATCTTAAAATTCGGGTGCGGAAGCAAATATTTATATGATTTTTTCCAAAAATAAAGTCAGATTTTACCTATATTTGAAATAGATATTTTTGTTAAAACATTCAGAAACATGCTTTTGGACCTATACTATGAATAAAATATGATAAAAAATTATAAAATTCGGGCGCGGAAGCAAATATTTATATAATTTTTTACAAAAATTAATTCAGATTTTACCTATTTTTGAAATGGATATTTTTGTTAAAATATTCATAAACATGCTTTTGGACCTATACTATGGATAAAATATAATGAAAAATTATAAAATTCGGGCGCGGAGGCAAATATTTGTATAATTTTTTACAAAAAAAAGTCAAATTTTACCAATTTTTGATGAATACGTTGTATATTGTAAGCTTCATTGCCTGGATTCTAGAATACCTACCACACTTGAAATAGCAATTTTTTTGTAGCAATGTTTTCTTTTACCTAAATTATGGTGAAAAATAATAAAATTCGGGCGTGGAAGCAAATATTTATATGATTTTTTACAAAAATAAAGTCAGATTTTACCTATTCTTGAAATGTATAATTATGTTAAAACATTCATAAACATGCTTTTGGACCTATACTGTGGATATAATATGATGAAAAATTATAAAATTTGGGCGCGGAAGCAAATATTTACATGATTTTTTACAAAAAAAAAATGTCAGATTTTACCTCTTTTTGATGAATACGTTGTATATTGTAAGCTACATGGGCTGGATTCTAGAATACCTACCATACTTGAAATAGCAATTTTCTTGTTACAATGTTTTCTTTTACCTAAATCATGATGAAAAATCATAAAATTCGGGCGCGGAAGCAAATATTTATATGATTTTTTACAAAAATAAAGTCAGATTTTACCTATTCTTGAAATAGATATTTTTGTTAAAACATTCATAAACATGCTTTTGGACCCATACTGCGGACAAAATATAATGAAAAATTATAAAATTCCTGCGCGGAAGCAAATATTTATATGATTTTTTACAAAAATAAAGTCAGATTTTACCTAATTTTGATGAATACGTTGTATATTGTATGCTACATGGGCTGGATTCTAGAACACCTAACACACTTGAAATAGCAATTTTCTTGTTGCAATGTTTTCTTTTAGCTAAAATATGAGGAAAAATTTAAAAATTCGGGCGCGGAAGCAAATATTTATATGATTTTTTACAAAAATTAAGTCAGATTTTACCTATTTTTGAAATGGATATTTTTGTTAAAACATTCATAAACATGCTTTTGGACCTATACTATTTATAAAATATAATGAAAAATTATAAAATTCGGGCGCGGAGGCAAATATATGTATAATTTTTTACAAAAAAAAAGTCAAATTTTACCAATTTTTTATGAATACGTTGTATATTGTAAGCTTCATTAGCTGGATTCTAGAATACCTACCACACTTGAAATAGCAATTTTCTTGTTGCAATGTTTTCTTTTACCTAAATTATGATGAAAAATCATAAAATTCGGGCACGGAAGCAAATATCTATATAATTTTTTACAAAAAAAAGTCAGATTTTACCTATTCTTGAAGTGGATATTTTTGTTCAAATATTCATAAACATGCTTTTGGACCTATACTGTGGATAAAATATGATGAAAAATTATAAAATTCGGGCGCGGAAGCATTTATTTATATGATTTTTTACAAAAAAAAAGTCGGATTTTACCTATTTTTGATGAATACGTTGTATATTGTAAACTACATGGGCTGGATTCTAGAATACCTAACACACTTGAAATAGCAGTTTTCTTGTTGCAATGTTTTCTTTTACCTAAATTATAATGAAAAATCATGATATTCGGGCACGGAAGCAAATATTTATATGATTTTTTAGAAAAATAAAGTCATATTTTACCTATTCTTGAAGTGGATATTTTTGTTCAAACATTCATAAACATGCTTTTGGACCTACACTGTGGATAAAATATGATGAAAAATTATAAAATTCGGGCGCGGAAGCAAATATTTATATGATTTTTTACAAAAAAAAGTCAGATTTTAACTATTTTTGATGAATACGTTGTATATTGTAAGCTACATGAGCTGGATTCTAGAATACCTAACACACTTGAAATAGCAATTTTCTTGTTGCAATGTTTTCTTTTACCTAAATTATGATGAAAAATCATAAAATTCGGGCACGGATGCAAATATTTATTTGATTTTTTACAAAAATAAAGTCAGATTTTACCTATTCTTGAAATGGATATTTTTGTTAAAACATTTATAAACATGCTTTTGGACCTATACTGTGGATAATATATGATGAAAAAATAAAATTCGGGCGCGGAAGCAAATATTTATACGAGTTTTTACAAAAATAAAGTCAGATTTTACCTATTCTTGAAATTGATATTTTTGTTAAAACTTTCAAAAACAAGCTTTTGGACCTATACTGTGGACAAAATATGATGAAAAATTATAAAATTTGGGCGCGGAAGCAAATATTTATATGATTTTTTACAAAAAAAAGTCAGATTTTTACCTATTTTTGATGAATACGTTGTATATTGTAAGCTACATGGGCTGGATTCTAGAGTACCTAACAAACTTGAAATAGCAATTTTCTTGTTGCAATGTTTTCTTTTAGCTAAAATATGATGAAAAATCATAAAATTCGGGCGCGGAAGCAAATATTTATATGATTCTTTACAAAAATAAAGTCAGATTTCACCTATTTTTTGAGAGGGATATTTTTGTTATAACATTCATAAACCTGCTTTTCGACCTAAACTATAAATAAAATATGATAACAAATTATAAAATCCGGCGCGGAAGCAAATATTTACATGATTTTTTACAAAAAAAAAGTCAGATTTTACTTATTCTTGATGAATACGTTGTATATTGTAAGCTACATGGGCTGGATTCTAGAATACCTAACAAACTTGAAATAGCAATTTTCTTGTTGCAATGTTTTCTTATAGCTAAAATATGATGAAAAATCATAAAATTCGGGAGCGGAAGCAAATATTTACGATTTTTTTACAAAAAAAAGTCAGATTTTATTTATTTTTTGATGAATACGTTGTAAGCTTCATTATCTGGATTCTAGAATACCTATCACACTTGAAATAGCAATTTTCTTGTTGCAATGTTTTCTTTTACCTAAATTATGATGAAAAATCATAAAATTTGGGCGCGGAAGCAAATATTTACATGATTTTTTACAAAAATAAAGTCAGATTTTACCTATTTTTGAAATGGATATTTTTGTTAAAACATTCATAAACATGCTTTTGGACCAATACTATGGATAAAATATGATAAAAATTATAAAATCCGGGCGCGGAAGCAAATACTTATATAATTTTTTACAAAAATAAAGTCAGATGTTACCTATTTTTGATGAATACGTTGTATATTGTAAGCTTCAATGGCTGGATTCTAGAATACCTACCACACTTGAAATAGAAATTTTCTTGTTGCAATGTTTTCTTTTGTCTAAATTATGATGAAAAATCATAAAATTCGGGCGCGAAATCAAATATTTATATGATTTTTTACAAAAATAATGTCAGATTTTACCTATTCCTGAAATAGATATTTTTGATAAAACATTCATAAACATGCTTTTGGACCTATACTGTGGATAAAATATGATGAAAAATTATAAAATTCCGGTGCGGAAGCAAATATTTATATGATTTTTTACAAAAAAAAAGTCAGATTTTACCTAGTTTTGATGAATACGTTGTATATTGTAAGCTACATGGGCTGGATTCTAGAGTACCTAACACACTTGAAATAGCAATTTTCTGTTGCAATGTTTTCTTTTAGCTAAAATATGATGAAAAATCATAAAATTCGGGCGCGGAAGCAAATATTTATATGATTTTTTACAAAAATAAAGTCAGATTTCACCTATTTTTGAGAGAGATATTTTTGTTAAAACATTCATAAACATGCTTTTGGACCTATGCTGTGGATAAAATATGATAAAAAATTTAAAAATTCGGGCGCGGAAGCAAATTTTGACATGATTTTTTACAAAAATAAAGTCAGATTTTACCTATTTTTGATGAATACGTTGTATGTTGTAAGCTTCATTATCTGGATTCTTGAATACCTATCACACTTGAAATAGCAATTTTCTTGTTGCGATGTTTTCTTTTACCTAAATTATGATGAAAAATCTTAGAATTCGGGCGCGGAAGCAAATATTTATATGATTTTTTACAAAAAAAGTCAGTTTTTACCTATTCTTGAATTGGATATTTTTGTTAAAACATTCATAAACATGCTTTTGGACCTATACTGTGGATAAAATATGATGAAAAATTATAAAAATTTAGGCGCGGAAGCAAATATTTATATGATTTTTTACAAAAAAAAAGTCAGATTTTACCTATTTTTCATGAATACGTTGTATATTGTAAGCTACATGGGCTGGATTCTAGAATACCTAACACACTTGTAATAGCAAATTTTTTGTTGCAATGTTTTCTTTTAGCTAAAATGTGATAAAAAATCATAAAATTCGGGCGCGGAAGCAAATATTTATATGATTTTTTACAACAATAAAGTCAGATTTTACCTATTTTTGAAATAAATATTTTTGTTAAAACATTCATAAACATGCTTTTGGACCAATACTATGGATAAAATATGATGAAATATTATAAAATTCGGGCGCGGAAGCAAATATTTATATAATTTTTTACAAAAATAAACCCAGATTTTACCTATTTTTGATGAATACGTTGTATATTGTAAGCTTCAATGGCTGGATTCTAGAATACCTACCACACTTGAAATAGCAATTTTCTTGTTGCAATGTTTTCTTTTACCTAAATTATGACGAAAAATCATAAAATTCGGGCGCAGAAGCAAATATTTATATGATTTTTTACAAAAATAAAGTCATATTTTACCAATTCTTGAAATGGATATTTTTGTTAAAACATTCATAAACATGCTATTGGACCTATACTGTGGATAATATATGATGAAAAATTATAAAATTCGGGCGCGGAAGCAAATATTTATATGAGTTTTTACAAAAATAAAGTCAGATTTTACCTATTCTTGAAATTGATATTTTTGTTAAAACTTTCTAAAACAAGCTTTTGGACCTATACTGTGGACAAAATATGATGAAAAATTATAAAATTTGGGCGCGGAAGCAAATATTTATATGATTTTTTTACAAAAAAAAAGTCAGATTTTACCTATTTTTGATGAATACGTTGTATATTGTAAGCTACATGGGCTGGATTCTAGAATACCTATCACACTTGAAATAGCAATTTTCTTGTTGCAATGTTTTCTTTTACCTAAATTATGATGAAAAATCATAAAATTTGGGCGCGGAAGCAAATATTTACATGATTTTTTACAAAAATAAAGTCAGATTTTACCTATTTTTGAAATGGATATTTTTGTTAAAACATTCATAAACATGCTTTTGGACCAATACTATGGATAAAATATGATAAAAATTATAAAATCCGGGCGCGGAAGCAAATATTTATATAATTTTTTACAAAAATAAAGTCAGATGTTACCTATATTTGATGAATACGTTGTATATTGTAAGCTTCAATGGCTGGATTCTAGAATACCTACCACACTTGAAATAGAAATTTTCTTGTTGCAATGTTTTCTTTTGTCTAAATTATGATGAAAAATCATAAAATTCGGGCGCGAAATCAAATATTTATATGATTTTTTACAAAAATAAAGTCAGATTTTACCTATTCCTGAAATAGATATTTTTGATAAAACATTCATAAACATGCTTTTGGACCTATACTGTGGATAAAATATGATGAAAAATTATAAAATTCCGGTGCGGAAGCAAATATTTATATGATTTTTTACAAAAAAAAAGTCAGATTTTACCTAGTTTTGATGAATACGTTGTATATTGTAAGCTACATGGGCTGGATTCTAGAGTACCTAACACACTTGAAATAGCAATTTTCTGTTGCAATGTTTTCTTTTAGCTAAAATATGATGAAAAATCATAAAATTCGGGCGCGGAAGCAAATATTTATATGATTTTTTACAAAAATAAAGTCAGATTTCACCTATTTTTGAGAGGGATATTTTTGTTAAAACATTCATAAACATGCTTTTGGACCTATGCTGTGGATAAAATATAATAAAAAATTTAAAAATTCGGGCGCGGAAGCAAATTTTGACATGATTTTTTACAAAAATAAAGTCAGATTTTACCTATTTTTGATGAATACGTTGTATGTTGTAAGCTTCATTATCTGGATTCTTGAATACCTATCACACTTAAAATAGCTATTTTCTTGTTGCGATGTTTTCTTTTACCTAAATTATGATGAAAAATCTTAGAATTCGGGCGCGGAAGCAAATATTTATATGATTTTTTACAAAAAAAAGTCAGTTTTTACCTATTCTTGAAATGGATATTTTTGTTAATACATTCATAAACATGCTTTTGGACCTATACTGTGGATAAAATATGATGAAAAATTATAAAATTTAGGCGCGGAAGCAAATATTTATATGATTTTTTACAAAAAAAAAGTCAGATTTTACCTATTTTTCATGAATACGTTGTATATTGTAAGCTACATGGGCTGGATTCTAGAATACCTAACACACTTGTAATAGCAAATTTCTTGTTGCAATGTTTTCTTTTAGCTAAAATGTGATAAAAAATCATAAAATTCGGGCGCGGAAGCAAATATTTATATGATTTTTTTACAAAAATAAAGTCAGATTTTACCTATTTTTGAAATAAATATTTTTGTTAAAACATTCATAAACATGCTTTTGGACCAATACTATGGATAAAATATGATGAAAAATTATAAAATTCGGGCGCGGAAGCAAATATTTATATAATTTTTTACAAAAATAAACCCAGATTTTACCTATTTTTGATGAATACGTTATATATTGTAAGCTTCAATGGCTGGATTCTAGAATACCTACCACACTTGAAATAGCAATTTTCTTGTTGCAATGTTTTCTTTTACCTAAATTATGACGAAAAATCATAAAATTCGGGCGCGGAAGCAAATATTTATATGATTTTTTACAAAAATAAAGTCATATTTTACCAATTCTTGAAATGGATATTTTTGTTAAAACATTCATAAACATGCTATTGGACCTATACTGTGGATAATATATGATGAAAAATTATAAAATTCGGGCGCGGAAGCAAATATTTATATGAGTTTTTACAAAAATAAAGTCAGATTTTACCTATTCTTGAAATTGATATTTTTGTTAAAACTTTCTAAAACAAGCTTTTGGACCTATACTGTGGACAAAATATGATGAAAAATTATAAAATTTGGGCGCGGAAGCAAATATTTATATGATTTTTTACAAAAAAAAAGTCAGATTTTACCTATTTTTGATGAATACGTTGTATATTGTAAGCTACATGGGCTGGATTCTAGAGTACCTAACAAACTTGAAATAGCAATTTTCTTGTTGCAATGTTTTCTTTTAGCTAAAATATGATGAAAAATCATAAAATTCGGGCGCGGAAGCAAATATTTATATGATTCTTTACAAAAATAAAGTCAGATTTTACCTATTTTAGAAATGGATATTTTTGTTAAAACATTCATAAACCTGCTTTTGGACCAATACTATAGATAAAATATGATATAAATTATAAAATTCGGGCGCGGAAGCAAATATTTATATAATATTTTACAAAAATAAAGTCAGATGTTACCTATTTTTGATGAATACGTACGCGCTATCTCAGAGTAATGGCTGGATTCTAGAATACCTACCACACTTGAAATAGCAATTTTCTTGTTGCAATGTTTTCTTTTGTCTAAATTATGATGAAAAATCATAAAATTCGGGCGCGAAATCAAATATTTATATGATTTTTTACAAAAATAAAGTCAGATTTTACCTATTCTTGAAATAGATATTTTTGTTAAAACATTCATAAACATGCTTTTAGACCTATACTGTGGATAAAATATGATAAAAAATTATAAAATTCCGGCGCGGAAGCAAATATTTATATGATTTTTTACAAAAAAAAAGTCAGATTTTACCTAGTTTTGATGAATACGTTGTATATTGTAAGCTACATGGGCTGGATTCTAGAGTACCTAACACACTTGAAATAGCAATTTTCCTGTTGCAATGTTTTCTTTTAGCTAAAATATTATGAAAAATCATAAAATTCGGGCGCGGAAGCAAATATTTATATGATTTTTTACAAAAATAAAGTCAGATTTCACCTATATTTGAGAGGGATATTTTTGTTAAAACATTCATAAACATGCTTTTGGACCTATACTGTAGATAAAATATGATAAAAATTAAAAAATTCGAGCGGAAGCAAATTTTGACATGATTTTTTACAAAAATAAAGTCAGATTTTACCTATTTTTGATGAATACGTTGTATGTTGTAAGCTTCATTATCTGGATTCTTGAATACCTATCACACTTGAAATAGCAATTTTCTTGTTGCGATGTTTTCTTTTACCTAAATTATGATGAAAAATCATAGAATTCGGGCGCGGAAGCAAATATTTATATGATTTTTTTAAAAAAAAAGTCAGTTTTTACCTATTCTTGAAATGGATATTTTTGTTAAAACATTCAGAAACATGCTTTTGGACCTATACTGTGGATAAAATATGATGAAAAATTATAAAATTCAGGCGCGGAAGCAAATATTTATATGATTTTTTACAAAAAAAAAGTCAGATTTTACCTATTTTTCATGAATACGTTGTATATTGTAAGCTACATGGGCTGGATTCTGGAATACCTAACACACTTGTAATAGCAATTTTCTTGTTGCAATGTTTTCTTTTAGCTAAAATGTGATAAAAAAACATAAAATTCGGGCGCGGAAGCAAATATTTATATGATTTTTTACAAAAATAAAGTCAGATTTTACCTATTTTTGAAATAAATATTTTTGTTAAAACATTCATAAACATGCTTGTGGACCAATACTATGGATAAAATATGATGAAAAATTATAAAATTCGGGCGCGGAAGCAAATATTTATATAATTTTTTACAAAAATAAACCCAGATTTTACCTATTTTTGATGAATACGTTGTATATTGTAAGCTTCATTGGCTGGATTCTAGAATACCTACCACACTTGAAATAGCAATTTTCTTGTTGCAATGTTTTCTTTTACCTAAATTATGATGAAAAATCATAAAATTTGGGCGCGGAAGCTAATATTTATATGATTTTTTACAAAAATAAAGTCAGATTTTACCTATTCTTGAAATAGATATTTTTGTTAAAACATTCATAAACATGCTTTTGGACCTATGCTGTGGATAAAATATGATGAAAAATTATAAAATTCGGGCGCGGAAGCAAATATTTATATGATTGTTTACAAAAAAAAAGTCAAATTTTATTTATATTTGATGAATACGTTGTAAGCTTTATTAGCTGGATTCTAGAATACCTACCAAACTTGAAATAGCATTTTTCTTGTTGCAAAGTTTTCTTTTACCTAAATTATGATGAACAATCATAAAATTCCGGCGCGGAAGCAAATAATTATATGATTTTTTACAAAAAAAAAAATCAGATTTTACCTATTTTTGATGAATACGTTGTATATTGTAAGCTACATGGACTGCATTCTAGAATACCTAACACACTTGAAATAGCAATTTTTTGTTGCAATGTTTTCTTTTAGCTAAAATATGATGAAAAATCATAAAATTCGGTCGCGGAAACAAATATTTATATGATCTTTTACAAACATAAAGTCAGATTTTACCTATTCTTGAAATGGATATTTTTGTTAAAACATTCATAAAAATACTTTTGGACCTATACTGTGGATAAAATATGACAAAAAATTATAAAATTCAGGCTCGTAAGCAAATATTTATATGATTTTTTACAAAAGAAAAGTCAGATTCTACCAATTTTTGATGAATACGTTGTATATTGTAAGCTACATGGGCTGGATTCTAGAATACCTAACACACTTGAAATTGCAATTTTCCTGTTGAAATGTTTTTCTTTTAGCTAAAATATGATGAAAAATCATAAAATTCGGGCGCGGAAGCAAATATTTATATGATTTTTTACAAAAAAAAATTTAGATTTTACTTATTCTTGATGAATACGTTGTATATTGTAAGCTACATGGGCTGGATTCTAGAATACCTAACACACTTGAAATAGCAATTTTTTGTTGCAATGTTTTCTTTTAGCTAAAATATGATGAAAAATCATAAAATTCGGGCGCGGAAACAAATATTTATATGATTTTTTACAAAAATAAAGTCAGATTTTACCTATTTTTGAAATGGATATTTTTGTTAAAACATTCATAAAAATACTTTTGGACCTATACTGTGGATAAAATATGATAAAAAATTATAAAAATTTAGGCTCGTAAGCAAATATTTATATGATTTTTTACAAAAAAAAAGTCAGATTCTACCAATTTTTGATGAATACGTTGTATATTGTAAGCTACATGGGCTGGATTCTAGAATACCTAACACTCTTGAAATAGCAATTTTCTTGTTGCAATGTTTTCTTTTAGCTAAAATATGATGAAAAATCATAAAATTCGGGCGCGGAAGCAAATATTTATATGCTTTTTCACAAAAATAAAATCAGATTTTACCTATATTTGAAATAGATATTATTGTTAAAACATTCATAAACATGCTTTTGGACCTATACTATGCATAAAATATGATAAAAAATTATAAAATTCGGGCGCGGAAGCAAATATTTATATAATTTTTTACAAAAATGAAGTCAGATTTTACATATTTTTGATGAATACGTTGTATATTGTAAGCTTCATTTGATGGATTCTAGAATACCTACCACACTTGAAATAGCAATTTTCTTGTTGCAATGTTTTCTTTTACCTAAATTATGATGAAAAATCATAAAATTTGGGCGTGGAAGCAAATATTTATATCATTTTTTACAAAAATAAAGTCAGATTTTACCTATTCTTGAAATGGATATTTTTGTTCAAACATACATAAACATGCTTTTGGACTTATACTGTAGATAAAATATGATGAAATATTATAAAATTCGGGCGCGGAAGCAAATATTTATATGATTTTTTACAAAAAAAAAGTCAGATTCTACCAATTTTTGATGAATACGTTGTATATTGTAAGCTACATGGGCTGGATTCTAGAATACCTAACACTCTTGAAATAGCAATTTTCTTGTTGCAATGTTTTCTTTTAGCTAAAATATGATGAAAAATCATAAAATTCGGGCGCGGAAGCAAATATTTATATGATTTTTCACAAAAATAAAATCAGATTTTACCTATATTTGAAATAGATATTATTGTTAAAACATTCATAAACATGCTTTTGGACCTATACTATGCATAAAATATGATAAAAAATTATAAAATTCGGGCGCGGAAGCAAATATTTATATAATTTTTTACAAAAATGAAGTCAGATTTTACATATTTTTGATGAATACGTTGTATATTGTAAGCTTCATTGGCTGGATTCTAGAATACCTACCACACTTGAAATAGCAATTTTCTTGTTGCAATGTTTTCTTTTACCTAAATTATGATGAAAAATCATAAAATTTGGGCGCGGAAGCAAATATTTATATCATTTTTTACAAAAATAAAGTCAGATTTTACCTATTCTTGAAATGGATATTTTTGTACAAACATACATTAACATGCTTTTGGACTTATACTGTAGATGAAATATGATGAAAAATTATAAAATTCGGGCGCGGAAGCAAATATTTATATGATATTTTACAAAAATAATGTCAGATTTTACCTATTTTTGAGAAGGATATTTTTGTTAAAACATTCATAAACATGCTTTTGGACCTTGAGACGCGTCCCTGTTCGGGGGCGCCAATTTGCGACGATCACTTGGGCCGCTGCGGGATGTTGTTGGTCCGCGATGTCGTGGGTTCTCTTGCAGGATGTCGGGTTGTTCTCGGGCGCCAATCTGCGGCACCTGCGAGGAAAGTGACGTGTGCCACGGGAGCTCTAGGTCGGTCGGGCCAAGGTTTAGCACAGACAGACAAAAGCAAGTATAATATTTTATTGTACAAAAATTACTACACCTAGTGTTTTACTGAGCCGTAGGAAGTGAAATAGTGACAAACTAATCGCGGTTCTACTCAGCCGTCGACGGAGTTCGCGGTGGGGAGCCACCAACGGGTCTTCTCCGATAACTACGGAACGTAAAGCAGTGAGAAAAGAGAAAAAAACTACTAAGTTAAAACACGGATCTGCCCAACAGCCGTAGAAACACGCGGTGGTAACCACCTACGGAGTTTCCCCTTAGGCGTGGAATGCAGCGAGCTGAAGGCTCTGAGGAACGGCGGTAGGAGCTACCAACCTGTATCCTCTGACAGCAGCGGAATTTAAGAAAAAAATTCAAAAATGAACAAGCAACTTACAAAAAGACTCGATTCGGAACAGAACTGTTAGACGTTTTAGTCGTCGTAGACCTAAATTATGATGAAAAATCATAAAATTCTGGCGCGGAAGCAAATATTTATATGATTTTTTACAAAAAAAAAAAGTCAGATTTTACCTATTTTTGATGAATACTTTGTATATTGTAAGCTACATGGGCTGGATTCTAGAATACCTAACACACTAGAAGTAGCAATTATCTTGTTGCAATGTTTTCTTTTAGCTAGAATATGATGAAAAATTATAAAATTCGGGCGCGGAAGCAAATATTTATATGATTTTTTACAAAAAAAAAGTGAAATTTTACCTATTTTTGATGAATACATTGTATATTGTAAGCTACATGGGCTGGATTCTAGAATACCTAACACACTTGAAATAGCAATTATCTTGTTGCAATGTTTTCTTTTAGCTAAAATATGATGAAAAATTATAAAATTCGGGCGCGGAAGCAAATACTTATATAATTTTTTACAAAAAAAAGTGAAATTTTACCTATTTTTGATGAATACATTGTATATTGTAAGCTACATGGGCTGGATTCTAGAATACCTAACACACTTGAAATAGCAATTATCTTGTTGCAATGTTTTCTTTTAGCTAAAATATGATGAAAAATTATAAAATTCGGGCGCGGAAGCAAATACTTATATAATTTTTTACAAAAAAAAGTCAGATTTTACCTATTTTTGATGAATACGTTGTATATTGTAAGCTACATGGGCTGGATTCTAGAATACCTAACACACTTGAAATAGCAATTTTCTTGTTGCAATGTTTTCTTCTAGCTAAAATATGATAAAAAATCATAAAATTCGGGCGTGGAAGCAAATATTTATATGATTTTTTACAAAAAAAAGTCAGATTTTATTTATTTTTGATGAATACGTTGTAAGCTTCATTATCTGGATTCTAGAATACCTATCACACTTGAAATAGCAAATTTCTTGTTGCGATGTTTTCTTTTACCTAAATTATGATGAAAAATCATAAAATTCGGGCGCGGACGCAAATATTTATATGATTTTTTACAAAAATAATGTCAGATTTTACCTATATTTGAAATGGATATTTTTGTTAAAACATTCATAAACATGCTTTTAGACCAACACTATGGATAAAATATGATGAAAAATTATAAAATTCGGGCGCGGAAGCAAATATTTATATGATTTTTTACAAAAAAAAGTCAGATTTTACCTATGTTTGATGAATACGTTGTATATTGTAAGCTACATGGGCTGGATTCTAGAATACCTAACACACTTGAAATAGCAATTTTCTTGTTGCAATGTTTTCTTTTACCTAAATTATGATGAAAAATCATAAAATTCGGGCACGGATGCAAATATTTATGATTTTTTACAAAAATAAAGTCAGATTTTAGTTATCCTTGAAATGGATATTTTTGTTCAAACATTCATAAACATGCTTTTGGACCTATACTGTGGATAAAATATGATAAAAAATTATAAAAATCGGGCGCGGAAGCATAGATTTATATGATTTTTTACAAAAAAAAATAAAATCAGATTTTACCTATTTTTGATGAATACGTTGTATATTGTAAGCTACATGGGCTGGATTCTAGAATACCTACCACACTTGAGATAGCAATTTTCTTGTTGCAATGTTTTCTTTTACCTAAATTATGATGAAAAATCATAAAATTCGGGCGCGAAAGCAAATATTTATATGATTTTTTACAAAAATAAAGTCAGATTTTACCTATTCTTGAAATAGATATTTTTGTTAAAACATTCATAAACATGCTTTTGGACCTATACTGTGGATAAAATATGATGAAAAATTATAAAATTCGGGCGCGGAAGCAAATATTTATATGATTTTTTACAAAAAAAAGTCAGATTTTACCTATTTTTGATGAATCCGTTGTATATTGTAAGCTACATGGGCTGGATTCTAGAATACCTAACACACTTGAAATAGCAATTTACCTGTTGCAATGTTTTCTATTAGCTAAAATATGATGAAAAATTATAAAATTTGGGCGCGGAAGCAAATATTTATATGATTTTTTACAAAAATAAAGTCAGATTTCACCTATTTTTGAGAGGGATATTTTTGGTTAAACATTCATAAACATGCTCTTGGACCTATACCATTGATAAAATATGATAAAAAATTATAAAATTCGGTCGCGGAAGCAAATATTTACATGATTTTTTACAAAAATAAGGTCAGATTTTACCTATTTTTGATGAATACGTTGTATATTGTAAGCTTCATTGGTTGGATTCCTGAATACCTACCACACTTTAAATAGCAATTTTCTTGTAGCAATGTTTTTTTTTAACTAAATTATGATAAAAAACCATAAAATTCGGTAGCGGAAGCAAATATTTATATGATTTTTTACGAAAATAAAGTCAGATTTTACCTATTTTTGATGAATACTTTGTATATTTTAAGCTACATGGGCTGGATTCTAGAATACCTAACACACTTGATATAGCAATTATCTTGTTGCAATGTTTTCTTTTAGCTAAAATATGATGAAAAATCATAAAATTAGGGCGCGGAAGCAAATATTTATATGATTTTTTACAATAATAAAGTCAGATTTTACCTATTCTTAAAATGGATATTTTTGTTCAAAAATTCATAAACATGCTTTTGGACCTATACTGTGGATAAAATATGATGAAAAATTATAAAATTCTGGCGCGGAAGCAAATATTTATATAATTTTTTATAAAAATAAAGTCAGATTTTACCTATTTTTGAAGAATACAATGTATATTGTAAGCTTCATTGGCTGGATTCTAGAATACCTACCACACTTGAAATAGCAATTTTCTTGTTGCAATGTTTTCTGTTACCTACATTATGATGAAAAATCATAAAATTCGGGCGCGGAAGCAAATATTTAAATGATTTTTTACAAAAATAAAGTCAGATTTTACCTAATTTTTAATAAACACGTTGTATATTGTAAGCTACATGGGTTGGATTCTAGAATACCTAACACACTTGAAATAGCAATTTTCTTGTTGCAATGTTTTCTTCTAGCTAAAATATGATGAAAAATCATAAAATTCGGGCGCGGCAGCAAATATTTATATGATTTTTTACAAAAAAAAGTCAGATTTTATTTATTTTTGATGAATACGTTGTAAGCTTCATTATCTCGAGTCTAGAATACCTATCACACTTGAAATAGCAATTTTCTTGTTGCAATGTTTTCTTTTACCTAAATTATGATGAAAAATCATAAAACTCGGGCTCGGATGTAAATATTTATATGATTTTTTAAAAAAATAAAGTCAGATTTTACCTATTTTTGAAATGGATATTTTTGTTAAAACATTCATAAACATGCTTTTGGATTAATACTATGGATAAAATATGATGAAAAATTATAAAATCCTTGCGCGGAAGCAAATATTTATATAATTTTTACAAAAATAAAGTCAGATTTTACCTATTTTTGATGAATACGTTGTATATTGTAAGCTTCAATGGCTGGATTCTAGAATACCTACCACACTTGAAATAGCAATTTTCTTGTTGCAATGTTTTTTTGTCTAAATTATGATAAAAAATCATAAAATTCGGGGGCGGAAGCAAATATTTATATGATTTTTTACAAAAATAAACTCAGATTTTACCTATTCTTGAAATGGATATTTTTGTTAAAACATTCATAAACATGCTTTTGGACCTATACTGTGGATAAAATATGATGAAAAATTATAAAATTCGGGCGCAGAAGCAAATATTTATATGATTTTTTACAAAAAAAAAGTCAGATTTTATTTATTTTTGATGAATACGTTGTATATTGTAAGATTCATTGGCTGGATTCTAGAATACCTACCACACTTGTAATAGCAATTTTCTTGTTGCAATGTTTTCTTTTACCTAAATTATGATGAAAAATCATAAAATTCGGGCGCGGAAGCAAATATTTATATGATTTTTTACAAAAATAAAGTCAGATTTAACCTATTCTTGAAATGGATATTTTTGTTAAAACATTCATAAACATGCTTTTGGACCTATACTGTGGATAAAATATGATGAAAAATTTTAAAATTCTGGCGCGGAAGCAAATATTTATATGATTTTTTACAAAAAAAAGTCAGATTTGACCTATTTTTGAGAGGGATATTTTTGTTAAAACATTCATAAACATGCTTTTGGACCAATATTGTGGATAAAATATGATGAAAAATTATAAAATTCGGGCGCGGAAGCAAATATTTATATGATTTTCTACAAAAAAAAGTCAGATTTTGCCTATTTTTGAGAGGGATATTTTTGTTAAAACATTCATAAACATGCTTTTGGACCTATACTATGGATAAAATATGATGAAAAATTATAAAATTTACCTATTCTTAAAATGGATATTTTTGTTAAAACATTCATAAACATGCTTTTGGACCTATGCTGTGGATAAAATATGATGAAAAATTATAAAATTCGGGCGCGGAAGCAAATATTTATATGATTTTTTACAAAAATAAAGTCAGATTTTACCTATTCTTGAAATGGATATTTTTGTTAAAACATTCATAAACATGCTTTTGGACCTATACTGTGGATAAAATATGATGAAAAATTTTAAAATTCTGGCGCGGAAGCAAATATTTATATGATTTTTTACAAAAAAAAGTCAGATTTTGCCTATTTTTGAGAGGGATATTTTTGTTAAAACATTCATAAACATGCTTTTGGACCCATACTATGAATAAAATATGATAAAAAATTATAAAATTCGGGCGCGGAAGCAAATATTTATATGATTTTTTACAAAAAAAAGTCAGATTTATTTTTAATTTGATGAATACTTTGTAAGCTTCATTAGCTGGATTCTAGAGTACCTACCACACTTGAAATAGCAATTTTCTTGTTGCAATGTTTTCTTTTACCTAAATTATGATGAAAAATTATAAAACTCGGGCGCGGAAGCAAATATTTATATGATTTTTTACAAAAATTAAATCAGATTTTACCTATTCTTGAAATGGATATTTTTGTTAAAACATTCATAAACATGCTTTTGGACCTGTGGATAAAATATAATGAAAAATTATAAAATTCGGGCGCGGAAGCATATATTTATATGATTTTTTTACAAAAAAAAGTCAGATTTTACCTATTTTTGATGAATACGTTGTATATTGTAAGCTACATGGGCTGGATTCTAGAATACCTAACTCACTTGAAATAGCAATTTTCTTGTTGCAATGTTTTCATTTAGCTAAAATATGATGAAAAATCATGTAATTCGGGCGCGAAAGCAAATATTTATATGATTTTTTCAAAAATAATGTCAGATTTTACCTATTCTTGAAATGGATATTTTTGTTAAAACATTCATAAACATGCTTTTGGACCTTTACTATGGATAAAATATGATGAAAAATTATAAAATTCGGGCGCGGAAGCATATATTTATATGATTTTTTACAAAAAAAAGTCAGATTTTTACCTATTTTTGATGAATACGTTGTATATTGTAAGCTACATGGGCTGGATTCTAGAATACCTAACACACTTGAATTAGCAATTTCATTGTTGCAATGTTTCCTTTTAGCTAAAATATAATGAAAAATCATAAAATTCGGGCGCGGAAGCAAATATTTATATGATTTTTTGCAAAAATAAAGTCAGATTTTACCTATTTTTGAGAGGGATATTTTTGTTAAAACATTCATAAACATGCTTTTGGACCTATACAATGGATGAAATATGATAAAAAATTATAAAATTCGGGCGCGGAAGCAAATATTTATATGATTTTTTACAAAAAAAAGTCAGATTTTACCTATTTTTGATGAATACGTTATATATTGTAAGCTACATGGGCTGGATTCTAGAATACCTAACACACTTGAAATAGCAATTTTCTTTTTGCAATGTTTTCTTTTAGCTAAAATATGATGAAAAATCTTAAAATTCGGGTGCTGAAGCAAATATTTATATGATTTTTTACAAAAATAAAGTCAGATTTTACCTATTCTTGAAATAGATATTTTTGTTAAAACATTCATAAACATGCTTTTGGACCTATACTGCGGATAAAATATAATGAAAAATTATAAAATTCGGGCGCGGAAGCAAATATTTATATGATATTTTACAAAAATAAAGTCAGATTTTACCTAATTTTGATGAATACGTTGTATATTGTAAGCTACATGGCCTGGATTCTAGAACACCTAACACACTTGAAATAGCAATTTTCTTGTTGCAATGTTTTCTTTTAGCTAATATATGATGAAAAATCTTAAAATTCGGGGTGCGGAAGCAAATATTTATATGATTTTTTCCAAAAATAAAGTCAGATTTTACCTATATTTGAAATAGATATTTTTGTTAAAACATTCAGAAACATGCTTTTGGACCTATACTATGAATAAAATATGATAAAAAATTATAAAATTCGGGCGCGGAAGCAAATATTTATATAATTTTTTACAAAAATTAATTCAGATTTTACCTATTTTTGAAATGGATATTTTTGTTAAAATATTCATAAACATGCTTTTGGACCTATACTATGGATAAAATATAATGAAAAATTATAAAATTCGGGCGCGGAGGCAAATATTTGTATAATTTTTTACAAAAAAAAGTCAAATTTTTACCAATTTTTGATGAATACGTTGTATATTGTAAGCTTCATTGCCTGGATTCTAGAATACCTACCACACTTGAAATAGCAATTTTTTTGTAGCAATGTTTTCTTTTACCTAAATTATGGTGAAAAATAATAAAATTCGGGCGTGGAAGCAAATATTTATATGATTTTTTACAAAAATAAAGTCAGATTTTACCTATTCTTGAAATGTATAATTATGTTAAAACATTCATAAACATGCTTTTGGACCTATACTGTGGATATAATATGATGAAAAATTATAAAATTTGGGCGCGGAAGCAAATATTTACATGATTTTTTACAAAAAAAAAATGTCAGATTTTACCTCTTTTTGATGAATACGTTGTATATTGTAAGCTACATGGGCTGGATTCTAGAATACCTACCATACTTGAAATAGCAATTTTCTTGTTACAATGTTTTCTTTTACCTAAATCATGATGAAAAATCATAAAATTCGGGCGCGGAAGCAAATATTTATATGATTTTTTACAAAAATAAAGTCAGATTTTACCTATTCTTGAAATAGATATTTTTGTTAAAACATTCATAAACATGCTTTTGGACCCATACTGCGGACAAAATATAATGAAAAATTATAAAATTCCTGCGCGGAAGCAAATATTTATATGATTTTTTACAAAAATAAAGTCAGATTTTACCTAATTTTGATGAATACGTTGTATATTGTATGCTACATGGGCTGGATTCTAGAACACCTAACACACTTGAAATAGCAATTTTCTTGTTGCAATGTTTTCTTTTAGCTAAAATATGAGGAAAAATTTAAAAATTCGGGCGCGGAAGCAAATATTTATATGATTTTTACAAAAATTAAGTCAGATTTTACCTATTTTTGAAATGGATATTTTTGTTAAAACATTCATAAACATGCTTTTGGACCTATACTATTTATAAAATATAATGAAAAATTATAAAATTCGGGCGCGGAGGCAAATATATGTATAATTTTTTACAAAAAAAAAGTCAAATTTTACCAATTTTTTATGAATACGTTGTATATTGTAAGCTTCATTAGCTGGATTCTAGAATACCTACCACACTTGAAATAGCAATTTTCTTGTTGCAATGTTTTCTTTTACCTAAATTATGATGAAAAATCATAAAATTCGGGCACGGAAGCAAATATCTATATAATTTTTTACAAAAAAAAGTCAGATTTTACCTATTCTTGAAGTGGATATTTTTGTTGAAATATTCATAAACATGCTTTTGGACCTATACTGTGGATAAAATATGATGAAAAATTATAAAATTCGGGCGCGGAAGCATTTATTTATATGATTTTTTACAAAAAAAAAGTCGGATTTTACCTATTTTTGATGAATACGTTGTATATATTAAACTACATGGGCTGGATTCTAGAATACCTAACACACTTGAAATAGCAGTTTTCTTGTTGCAATGTTTTCTTTTACCTAAATTATAATGAAAAATCATGATATTCGGGCACGGAAGCAAATATTTATATGATTTTTTTAGAAAAATAAAGTCATATTTTACCTATTCTTGAAGTGGATATTTTTGTTCAAACATTCATAAACATGCTTTTGGACCTACACTGTGGATAAAATATGATGAAAAATTATAAAATTCGGGCGCGGAAGCAAATATTTATATGATTTTTTACAAAAAAAAGTCAGATTTTAACTATTTTTGATGAATACGTTGTATATTGTAAGCTACATGAGCTGGATTCTAGAATACCTAACACACTTGAAATAGCAATTTTCTTGTTGCAATGTTTTCTTTTACCTAAATTATGATGAAAAATCATAAAATTCGGGCACGGATGCAAATATTTATTTGATTTTTTACAAAAATAAAGTCAGATTTTACCTATTCTTGAAATGGATATTTTTGTTAAAACATTTATAAACATGCTTTTGGACCTATACTGTGGATAATATATGATGAAAAATAAAATTCGGGCGCGGAAGCAAATATTTATACGAGTTTTTACAAAAATAAAGTCAGATTTTACCTATTCTTGAAATTGATATTTTTGTTAAAACTTTCAAAAACAAGCTTTTGGACCTATACTGTGGACAAAATATGATGAAAAATTATAAAATTTGGGCGCGGAAGCAAATATTTATATGATTTTTTACAAAAAAAAGTCAGATTTTACCTATTTTTGATGAATACGTTGTATATTGTAAGCTACATGGGCTGGATTCTAGAGTACCTAACAAACTTGAAATAGCAATTTTCTTGTTGCAATGTTTTCTTTTAGCTAAAATATGATGAAAAATCATAAAATTCGGGCGCGGAAGCAAATATTTATATGATTCTTTACAAAAATAAAGTCAGATTTCACCTATTTTTGAGAGGGATATTTTTGTTATAACATTCATAAACCTGCTTTTCGACCTAAACTATAAATAAAATATGATAACAAATTATAAAATCCGGCGCGGAAGCAAATATTTACATGATTTTTTACAAAAAAAAAGTCAGATTTTACTTATTCTTGATGAATACGTTGTATATTGTAAGCTACATGGGCTGGATTCTAGAATACCTAACAAACTTGAAATAGCAATTTTCTTGTTGCAATGTTTTCTTATAGCTAAAATATGATGAAAAATCATAAAATTCGGGAGCGGAAGCAAATATTTACGATTTTTTACAAAAAAAAGTCAGAACTCTGAGATAGCGCGT